>CM076575.1:1411605995-1411808763 GCA_034641835.2 Pinus albicaulis
TTTAAAAAAAAATTCCTCTCTATAAATTTGAACAAAGTCCTTTCATTTCTTTATCCAATCTTCCTAAAGATGGATCTCCCTAGAGATTCGAAACGTCGACATATATTCTCTGACACTGTGGAAAATCTAGATTCTTCTTCATCAAAAGAGCACCCTCCTCTCACCTCTGCTCTGAAACCCTAAGCTTCTTTGAAATTCATAACTGGGAGTAAATTCCTTGTAAAAAATTGAAAAATCTATAGTAGAGATCATAGGAGGAAAATTTAATAAAAGAGAGCCCAAAGACTCAACAAGAATCCACCAACATGCTCTTGTTAGGGATATCTTCACAAACCACTAGTGGATGGAGTTGTTTGAGAAAATCAAGGGATTTGATGATGAAATTACTCATGAATTTGCAGTAGTCTCCAAAACTCAAGGGGAAGATAGTGCCACCACCATTCTGAGGGGGATTATCATCCATTTAAATGTAGAAATCATTAGTAGGGTGACCACATTGGAACTAGGAGTTAATTGGGGTAAGGAGGATAAAATAAAATCCATCACAACTAAAAATTACTTCTTCCTCAAATAAAAACCAACTAAAGAGAAAAATGGGGTTAGAAGGGAGAGTATAAGCCACCCATTGGATGAAGTAGTCTATCACATATTTAAATAATTATGATGTGAGGAGAGGCTGATTTTTTTTTATGCCTATCATTTTAGGCTACTTTATGAGCTAAGATTCCAAAAAAAATTACCTATCCCAAGCATACTAAGTTCTCCCCACTTCCTTCTTCATTCCATAGTGGAAATGAGCCAAAGGGAGAGAGAAGGGAAACATAAGTACATTTATCATCAGGTCTCATAAGGATCATTGTCATGGATGCTCTAGAGCTTATCAGGAACCAATTATCATGGATATACTTTGTAGACATGGACAGGGAGTCTTTCAATGACACTCAAGCCCAAAATTTATTAGAGCATGAAGAGACCACAAAACAAAGGTCTACAGAAGAAGATGCTAGAGAGGAGGAGGAAGAAAATGGATAAGAGAATGAAGAATATAAGTAAGAGAAAAAAATAGAGGCATAAATAGAATCTTTTGGGGAACCTTCTAGGCTTCAAAATAGGAGATGAGAACAACAAGCAAGCATTTCCTAGGGAAGCAATAAACAATAAGTGGTTTCAACCTTGGCATCCATAAGTACACCTATCAAGGTCAAATGTAGGAAAAAAAATAAAGGCCCTTTGTATTTAAAAAGGGATAAGAAGTAGTAGACTCAAGTATGGGAGGCCTAAACCTTTATCAACTACCCCCATCACCATTTAGGGGTCATCTAGTCACCAAGAGAGAGAATTAGGGAAGGGTAAAAATTAAATTTAAGAGGTAACCTTCCTCAAAGCTAAAGAAAAGCATCCACATATATCACCAAGGAATCTAAACACTAGGGGAGCCAATATGAGACAGTTGCAAGAAGAATCTATCATGATATAGGAAATTAAGGTAGTGCTACAGAAAGAGGAAGATATATTACAATAAAGAAAGGAAGAGCTATAGGAAAGTGGTGCACAACCTAATTAAGGAGGAGAAGGACCACAAGAGCTACAAGATCCTAATCCTCAACAACATCGTGGGTCTTACAAAAAAAATTATGAGCAAGGGAAAATAATACCTACCAATTTTGCAGTCCCAATCCTCCTTGAGCTAGAAAAAGAAAGAGTCCAAACCCATCGGTAGATGCAAATTGTAAAATATAAGAGAGTTGAGGATGTAGGCTTGATGGAAGATAAAATGAAGAAAATGGGTGAAGCCTATGGTTTATTTAAGGCTAAGAGATGAAAACATGAGGGAAAATTTTCAAATGGAGAACAAAATATTGAAAGAGAAACTGTAGGAGAAAGAAGGGAAACTTTCCACCATGGAAATCTTGGCTATGGAGTCCACCTAATGAAAACATCCCTTAAAATCATATGCCATGTTCCTCAAAGAAAAATTCCTTCTATTTCAAATCAAGAATCTAACACAATATGATTCACTACCCTTCCAATACTACAAATAGGTCATTGAATTTTGTCATAGAGCTAATATGGAGGATAAAACTAGGATGGTAGAATTATATGTGCAAAACCTCATATTTACTGACATGAAATTATGGGATCTAAATTCTAGGATGGGAGATGTACAATTGTTGGAATTTTCCTCTTGAATGACTCATGAGGAGGAAAGGGTTAAAGAGGTAAAAATTGTCATATCCAGAGAAAATAATGAACCCTATGAGTCAAAGCACAGTTTAGGGTCCCTTACCTTGTAATAAACAACCATAGTATCATATTTTAGAATCCAAAACTGAAACCACTCTACATAGAGAAGTAGGAGAAATCCATCTTGCACTTTGAAGATGTTTTCAATCTACTAGGAACCGAGGGATTATAGGCTTGTCAAAGGATATGAAACTCATTACCAAATATATTACAAATAAGAGAGTACCACTCTCTAGAGATATTGAGTAATTCCTTGGAGAAGACACCCTTATACAAGAGGATAGTTTAAATATTGAAGACCAAATATATTGCACTTAAGTTCAACACTCCTTTGTTGCTAGGGATACAAGAAAAAAAAGAGAAAATTGTAGAGAAACAAGAGTGTGTAGAGAGAGATAAAAATGCATGGTTCCACCCTCAAGAAGGAACTCCTTTATAGATACCTTAGGATGTTAGGGTAGCCACCAGGGCTATACATGAAATGGAATTAAGTTGTTGAGTTTTATAGAGGGTGACAAACACCTTTAGTAGGGGGTTGATGACGAGCCTCACTAATAGGTATATAATAAGGCCCATATGACCATATTTCAACATATATTTACCTTTCTCCTCGCATTTGATAACACATTTTTTACTATAATGTGTTTAATAGGAATATTAAAGGATATTTATCATATTTTGTGGCCTAACATGATTAATGTACAAGAAAAGGGTGCATTTATTGTTCAGAAGTACGTTGGAGGAAATTGGAGAAGAGGTAGGAGGCTTGTCCCCTACATGTAACCTACAACTCGATCATCGACTTGAAAATAACCCAGATCACAAAAACAAAAGAAAAGATAGATCAACGACTTGAAAATAATCCTCTTCAAGGAGGAATCCTCCTTTTACATCACATAAATGAACAATTCTTGGATGATTCAAATGACAAGACATCCTTGGTATATATTGGAGTCTAAGGGGTCACAATATAACTAGAGCCTACATAATAATAATAATAATAATAATTTAAGGGAACAACAATATCAATAGTGGGCTTCTAAGGGGCACAAAAATAACAATATTGGGCTTTTATGGGGCACAACAATAACAATATGGGGGTGAAAATAGTATTATAGGGACTTAAAATGCCCCTCTACTTAAAAAAAATGTTGTCCTCAATGATTGAGTAGTTCTAGATGCTTCTGAATAAAATATTCATTCTCTCATGCGGAGTCTTCAACAGGTAAGTTATTCCACTTAATGACATACTCAGCAATTGATTTATTATGTAGCTGTCAGATTCTTCTTTTTGTGATTACTTCAGGCTCCAATATGATTTTTCCTTCCTCGCCAAGTTCTGTGAATATAGTTTGAACTAGGAGCTTGTCACCTATAACCTTATTTAAGTATGAAACATGGAAAGTAGGGTGTACTCACGAAGAAGCAAGAAACTCTAATGTGTATGCCATATTACTAATCTTTTTGAACACCTTGTTAGGGCCATGATACTTGGGTGACAATTTATTATCCTTCTTAGCTTTCTTGAGGGACATTTGTTTGTATGGTTGTAGTTGTAAAAGTACCCAATGACCGACATCAAAGCTTATTTCACTGCGATGTTGATATGCATGTTATTTCATTCGATTTTGTTCCAGAGTCAGGTTATAGTTTAAGAGTTGGAGAACTTGTTGTTGATTCTTGATGTCATCTTCCATTGCTTGAAACTTAGAATTATCTCTTAAAGATGATGTTATGGATGGTGGATGATATCCATAAAGCACCATAAATGGGGTCATTTTTGTTGCGGTATGGAAGGAATTTTTATACCACCATTCTACCATGGGTAACCACTTGATCCATTGTGTTTGTTTATCATATACAAAGAAATGAATATATCCTTCCAAAAAATTGTTCACAATCTCAGCTTTTCCATCTGATTGAGGATGATAAGATGATATATGAGCTAATTGAGTACCACGATAATAAAATAGTTTTGTCCAAAATTTTCTAGTGCAAATGGGATCCCTATCACTTAGAATAATATTTGGGTTTCCATGCATATTTTGAACTATTTACAGAAATTCAGTAGCGACTGTACCTTATTTGAAAGGATGATATAGTGCACAAAAGTGTGTGTATTGGTAAGTGTATCAAGTGCATTGGTTAGCCCAAAGGGCATCACCAAAAACTCATAATGTCCATAGTGGTGACGAAAAGTTGTCCTGGGAATGTCCTGCTCACATACCGTGATCTGGTGGTACCCCCAACACGGGTCTATTTTAGAGAAGTACTTGGCCCCTCTAAGCTCGTCAATCTAGGGAATGGGGTATCAGTTCTTCAAAGTCTTCTTGTTGAGAGCACAGTAATCAATACACATCCTCAACGTGCCATTATTCAGGAAGAAAAATCTTCCTGAAGCGACAAAGACGACGCGGATATTCTGGATTTTCAGAGAATTTTGATAATTTTAAAATTAATACTATCTCATTTGCTTTCTAATTCTAGAATCCTTATTAGAATTGATCATTTCCATCACCAAAAATTTAGGGAAGCGATTGAGATTGAGAAGAAGTCTAACTGCCTGGTACAAAGAGGCAGTAGTGTACCAGGCAGTGTAGAGGCCAGCCTAAGGGACACAATCCACTTAGGGACCTGGTATGCGTTTCCTTCATACTTGGTTAAACCTATGATAAAATCCATTGAGACCTCTTCCCAATGCTGACTTGTTATGGGTAATGATTATAAAAGAACTAGGTTCTTAACTATTTGAGAATTATTTTCTAGAAAACCAAATATTCTATCACAAACTTCTGAATATCGGTTAAGGACATCCCAAAAAAATTCCTTGTTGTAAGTTTTTAAAAATAGTTAGTGCCATCCTGTAGGATAGGTGTGAAATTCCAAAATAACCCTTTATTTAAGTCGAGTGTCTTACATATATATAAGCAATCTTTGTACCTCAGTGAATCATTTTTCCAAATAAATTAATCAGATGCACTGGGGTCTTGCTGCAAATTTTGAATGAGTTTCAATTAATCTTCATCATTCTTCCATTCATCCCTTGCTTCAACTATCCAATCAAGTTGGATAATAGAAATGGAACATAGCAATGCTTCCACATCCTCATCCCTTCTTGAGAGTGCATTTGCAATAACATTGTGCTTCCTTTTTTTGTAGATAATTTCAAATCCATAACCCAAAATATTTGTGACCCATTTGATTTCTCTTCTCAAGACAATATTTGTTCCAAGAATAATTTAATACTATCATTATATGTTTTTCCCTTGATGTGTCTTCCCATTAGGTAAGGGAAACATTTCTTCAGAGCATGTAATACTGACAACATTTCCATATCATAAATAGGTTTTTCTAAATAAATTCTAAAGAAGGCACCATGTGCGTGGTACAAAGAGGCAGTAGTGTACCAGGCAGTGTAGAGGCCAGCCTAAGGGACACAATCCACTTAGGGACCTGGTACAAAGAAGAAGTAGTGTACCAAGCAGTCTAACTGAGAAGAAGTCTAACTGCCTGGTACAAAGAGGCAGTAGTGTACCAGGCAGTGTAGAGGCCAGCCTAAGGGACACAATCCACTTAGGGACCTGGTATGTGTTTCCTTCATACTTGGTTAAACCTATGATAAAATCCATTGAGACCTCTTCCCAATGCTGACTTGTTATGGGTAATGATTATAAAAGAACTAGGTTCTTAACTATTTGAGAATTATTTTCTAGAAAACCAAATATTCTATCACAAACTTCTGAATATTAGATTTAAGGACATCCCAAAAAAATTCCTTGTTGTAAGTTTTTAAAAATAGTTAGTGCCATCCTGTAGGATAGGTGTGAAATTCCAAAATAACCCTTTATTTAAGTCGAGTGTCTTACATATATATAAGCAATCTTTGTACCTCAGTGAATCATTTTTCCAAATAAATTAATCAGATGCACTGGGGTCTTGCTGCAAATTTTGAATGAGTTTCAATTAATCTTCATCATTCTTCCATTCATCCCTTGCTTCAACTATCCAATCAAGTTGGATAATAGAAATGGAACATAGCAATGCTTCCACATCCTCATCCCTTCTTGAGAGTGCATTTGCAATAACATTGTGCTTCCTTTTTTTGTAGATAATTTCAAATCCATAACCCAAAATATTTGTGACCCATTTGATTTCTCTTCTCAAGACAATATTTGTTCCAAGAATAATTTAATACTATCATTATATGTTTTTCCCTTGATGTGTCTTCCCATTAGGTAAGGGAAACATTTCTTCAGAGCATGTAATACTGAAAACATTTCCATATCATAAATAGGTTTTTCTAAATACTTTCCCTTGGTTTGAAGACTTTCAAAAGAAATGGGTCTTCCTTCTTCAATTAAAACAACACCACTCCCATTTCCCAAGGCATCACATTTTATGGTCTACCTTAACACCCTTATAGGATACAATATGACACAAATATTCCACTTTCTGTATCCCAAAGAAACATTTGGAATGTTTTCATACAATTGTTTCTCCTTGAAAAGTTTGAGCACCCTATCAACATGTTTAACATGGTATTTCCAAGAATTACTATAGATTAGTATATCATCAAAAAATACTAACACAAATTTTATAACGAAGGATTTGAAAGTGGAATTCATCAAACCTTGAAATGTGGAAGGTGCATCAGTAAGGCCAAAATACATGACCAAAAATTCATAAATTTTGTTTTGGGAATGTCTTTTGTCTTCTTTCTAATTTAATGATATCCTGAAGGAAGATCCATCTTGGTAAACTAAATTGTTCCATGTATTTCATCCAAAAATTCGTTAATGACAGGAATGGGAAGCTTAAATTTAATAGTGATCTTGTTGAGCTCTCTATAATCTAGACACATATGCCATAATCCATCCTTCTTGTGCACCAATGCTACTGTAGAAGAAAAAGAAATTTGGATAGTTTGAAACTTGAGTTATACCTGCCTCTATCATTTATGCAACCATACATTCATTTTCACTCTTTGGGCAATAGTGATATCTATAAGGTCTAATGTTTGGAGGAAAACTTCATGGAATCAAGTGAATAGTATGATCATGACCGACGATAGGTGGGATACATTTGTGGGCCTCAAATACCTTGGAATTATTTTCAAGGACTCTTTGGATATATTTAGAAATGGATGACTTATATGTTTGAACATATAGTGAACATAATTGTGCAATTACCCCTCGTTTCTCCTTCTTGAAAATATTTATCATTCCATTAGAGCTTATTATCTTCCATGGGTTCCCTATGATACCAATTAATTCAATTTCCTTTCCCTCAGAGAAAAATTTCAAGAAATGTTTTTGAAAATTAAAACTCATTGTCCCCAAATATTATAAGCATTGTAATCCTAATACAATATCTACACCACCCATTGGAATGAAAATCATTGGACTATTAAATACATATTCCCCCATGATTATGTTGATATTATGGAACTTCCATTAGAAATTTATAGTTCCTCCATTTTCAACCATCACTTAATACTCTGGTACTAGATAAGAAATCAATTCAAATCCTTTGACATATTACAATGAATAAAATTATGAGTACTATATGAATCAATAAACACTATAACATTTTTCTTCTTGATATATCCTTCTATCTTGAGAGTTTGAGGAGTGGTAGTTCCCACCAATACATTACAAGATATGGTTAGATTAATTTCTTATTTCTCAGCACCTGGGATTGGTTCTTGGTGTATATCTTCTTCCTTTTATGTTTCTTATTCCTTTTTTTTACTCCTCTTCACAATCTGTGTAGAATAATTTCCTCTATGCACACTTCTGAACTTTAGTGTATTTTTATCACAATTATAACATAACCCTTTTCATCTTTTTTCCTCCACTTATTGTGGTATCAATATTGTAGGTTGTGGGAAGCTATGAGAAATAATACTTCCATATTTATTATTGTCATTGGTATACCTCTTTGTTGCCATACTTTTGCTTTCAATTTTGCTTGCTACCCTGAATGCATTCTCCAATGACTTTGGTTCCCAAAGATGAACCTCATGTTGGATGTTTTCCTTTAAAGTACATATGAAGACATTAATCATATTATCCTTTTGAATACCAGTTACCTTGATATTCAATCTTTGGAAGTCCTTAATGTCCTCCCTAACTAAACCCTTTTTTCTAGATTTATCAATTGGATAAAAAAGGTCTTTCTCTTTGTATCCTCATAATGTGCTATCAATTCCCCAGTAAAAATTGTGTAAATGACAAATGGTTTACAAGAAAAAATCCATCGATACAACACAAACTAATTACGTTCTAAATATAAATGTTAGTATGTACCTTTTGTGTGTTTTGCACGTAATTTAGATCGGAGAACTGCTCCATATGTACTATCCATATTACTAGATCCTTTCCATCAAACTTCCTCATATATATCTTTGGAATATGGTTTATCTTCATCCTTGGGTTAAGACTCTAAAATCATGATTCACATTCCTTTTGTTCTCATCAATAGTTTCATGGACTATCTTGTCACCATTAGTAGCTCTTTCGTAAAACAACTTTGTCAAACCTTATTTGAAACCTTCCATGTCTCCTTTTAAACCTTCCATGTAACTTTTCGTTTCTCATCTTGAGAGTGAAATTTATTTCACTTGGCCATGTAACTTGTATATATCATGTTGAATTTCTTCCTCTTCTTCATGTGTGATAGTAGAGATTTATGATTTCTAACTCAATGTGTCCATTTTTTTGTTGCGATGAATATTGGAACTAGATAATGATATGTATTATTCACTATTCCCTTTGAATCACTTCAAACTTATTTTTCAAAAAAAAATTATGAAAAAAAAACAGACCTTTTTCTCATTTTTTGGAGATTGATCTTGAAACTGTTGTATCTCAGTAATTGGACTTTCCAATGTCTAAATTTTGTCTTGTAGTAGAAATATGAATCTTCTTTCCAACACCACAAATCATATTTATATTGAATTCTTCAAGAATAATTTATGCTAAATCTCCCAAAATGACCTGATTATGGAATAGTTCAATATGATGAACTTGTACGAAATGCCATGTGTCACTGTTTCAACCTTCGGACCTGAAAATGATGTTCGATAAACTAATTTTGTGTGCTTTCAAAAAAAAATTACAAAATTAAATTTGGATGCCTGAAACAAAATTTATAATTATTTTCCCTTATATACATGTTTGAGACAAAATTATGGAGCATGTAGAAACCATAAATTCTTCAGACCATATCTTAGAAAATATAGCAAACCAGGATTTTATTTTTTTACAAGTTCATCAATATTTCTTATCCATGTGGTAAAAATTCTAGCTTATTAAGCCTCATAAAAAATATTATAGAACCATGGATGTGGGTGACACAATTGACACAGGTGAACATCATTTCCCAACTCATTCTGACTGCGGGAATCCCCATCGCAAATCCCCACCTGCAGCAGATCCAATTACTGTTAACTTCTTACATGCTCCTTGCAGAACTAGAGATAAAGTAATATAAGACAGGCCTTGCATCACCTGACCAGGATCAGCACCTCACCCATACCACCATTAATGTCCATGATGTCTAATCCACATTGCTGCTACAGCTAACCCTCTGCGCCTGCTCATCGGCTTGAGCTCCACACACAGCACCGTATGAAGATCATTCATGGTCTCTCTGACAACATGCACCCTCATTCCTATATATCCTCCCGACCTCTACTCCTTTCGTACCTCATCCGCTCCTTGCTGCATTCTGCTCTCCTCCTTCGGATATGGTCGCCCACTCATTCAAATCAGGGGCGTATTCTCAACCCTGAAGTGGAGCTGCATAGTTCTCCTCTCCTTGGAGCTCTGCATCCTATGCATCTGTCCTCCAACCTCTGCAACTTCTCCTGTCCCTGTTTCACCCTCGTCTCCCCGCCCCCCCCCCCCCAAGTGCGTAATGGCTCCCAAGTTGCGCCAACACACTATTCATGGTGACTAGAGAGAGATGCCTTTGGGTTGTTACCAGCATGAAGGGGATAACCGCCTCCAATGGATTGAAGGCTCCTCATCCAGAAAACTTGCCAGCCATCTTCCTGTCCCCAAGCAGCGAGCTGAATTCTCTAAGAAACCTACAGAAAGGGGCAGTCGAGGCATAAGGAGGTCCACCTCCCCACCTAGAGCTCCCTCTCCACATAGACTTCAGGCTCCCTCGAACAGTCCTGCGCAGGATGATGAGGAAACGAACATTTGTATTATATATTCCAATGACGTCTAGACGAAGGTCCCTCAAGGAGTAGACCCGGACTCCCCCATCCTCTGCGTTCCTACAAATATCCCCATGCATCCTGCGATTGATTTGGAAGCTGGTGTGGAAGCGGATATTGCGCAGGGACCTGTCTCTCCCATCAACAAGGAGAATCCCCATTGCAGTGATGATGAGGATGAATAGAGTCTTTGCAACTGTTCAGTTTTTTTTTTTTTTCATCTGTTCCCACAGCGCTACACTGCTATGTTGTACTCTCTTGCTTCTATATGTATCAGCGCTATTGTGCACAATGTAATGCTCATTTTCAAGTTTTTTTCTGGGCCAGCCCCCTCCCCCACGACAGCCCAAAAACAATGCTTCAAAAGTAGGGATTGGTTAAGCGCAACTTACCAACCCTATCTATAAATTATGTATTTTTATGCTTCAAAATTAATATATTAGCACAACTTACCAAAAAAAAAAAATTATAGAAAAAAATTCAAGGTAACGTACTTGAAGCAATGAAACCCTAGAATCCAAATCTCTAATACTAAATGTTATTCAGCCATATCACAAAAACAGAAGAAAATTTAGATCAATGACTTGAAAATAAGCCTCTTCGAGGGGGAAACCTTATTTTACGTCACAAAAATGAACAATTCTTGGATGATTCAAATGAAAATAACTCCTTGGTATGTATATGAGTCTAAGGGGTCACAATACAACTAGAGCCTACATAACAATAATAACTGTAAAGGCAGAACATTAAAAATTGTGGGCTTCTATAGGAAAAAAAATAACAATATGGGGGCTACAATAGTATTATAAGGGCCTAAAAAACAAGTCCCATAGGGAAATACTTCAACATATATTTATCTCTCTCCTCATATTCGATAACACCTTTTTGACTATAATGTGTTTATTAGGAAGATTAAAGGATGTTTATCATAACTTGCGGTCTGACATGATTAATGTGACAAAAAAGGGTGAATTTAATATGCATATGATCCAAATTGGATCATCATATTTTTTAATCCATTTCAATGCATTTGGAGTGGAAAAAGTGGACAAATAATCTCATGAGATCATTTTTACCAGCGAGTCGTAGTTTTGCAAAACGAGGTGTGAAACCTTAGGGGAGCATTTTCAGGCATCAAATGAAGTTTTTTTGGAGTAAAAATTTTCCATTATAGTGTGAAATATTTCATGCTGTTCTACACCCAAATATCTTTCCAACAACGCAAGAATCATGCCAATCAGAGTCAGTATGCAAAATTTATTCCACTTGGAAGTTGACCTTCCTATTTTCACACCTATAGTTCAGGAGGATGCCACATCAACCCCCATTATTCATGAAAAAGGGGCTATCCATGTGATTATGATGTAAAATAATCTAGAATATTCTATATTGTAGCTCTAGTTAAGAGTTTATGTTGTCAAAAACCACTTGTAGGCTATGAGGTTGTGTTATAACTGGGCCACTAGGAGGAAGATACATTCCATTCTTTCAAGAAAATTTTGTTCCATAGTTGAGAAAATATAGCTAGGAGAGATAGGAGGTATATCATACATATAGTATTTGTGCACTATAGCATCCCATGGGCCATAGGAATTAATTCTTTGTACTTGCAACCATATTTTCAGAGTGAAGTAACATCACCTTCCAGATGGGTTTTCTCTCGAAAGGGTTTACCGGAGAACATATATTGTGTCTTATGAGTCTAGGATTGTTTCGTCTTTTCCTATTTTTTTGCATAGTTTCCATTTGCATGCATGCCCTAGTTACTGTTAAATCTACAAATCTAGAATTTTAATAAAATTGTAATAATGTAAAGTTTCAGTATATTAATGTATTATTATCAGATCTGTTGTGACGAACTATCCAATGGATTATCCACGGAAGTTACCAATCATTCGGTATCAAAGTAGGTTTATTTGGGTATTTTGTTGAGATTACAAGGATCTATATCGACAGGGCCAAAAATCGTAAAATGCTAACCATGGGCGACGAATTTGTAAATGAACCTCATGATCCTGCAGAGGTGAGGTTTATGTGGATGGAACAACAAGTCAAAAATATCAACTGTGATGTAAACCTCCTTGTGGTAGACTTGAATAGAGATCTAGTGATACTTCGAGAAGATGGGAGTTCGAATGTAGAGGAAAAATGAGAATGGGGATCATAAAACCAAGGAGAAACGAAGAACCAATCGAAGAAAGTAACCGAAAAATATCAACCTAGTTTGAGTGTTGTGAAACAATCACCGTCCCTTTTTAAAATCGAATGAAAGGTCAATATCAAGTCATTCCATGGCGATATTGATGCTATGAAGCTTAACCAATGGTTTAAACAAATGGAAGTTTAACAAATGGAAGTTTATTTCAGTGCCCATCATATCGAGGATGGGAAAAATATATCATTCACGTGACTGAAATTTGAGGGCTATGCACTGAATTGGTGGGAGAGACACATGGAAACCATGAGTTTGGAGGGAGAACCGCTAGTTACTAAGTGGGAGGATTCCAAAACCCTCATTAATTGACGGTTTTATCCCATTGGGTACATGGAGGACCAATGGATTTGGTGGAATTACTTCAGGAAAAATCCAAGACAAAGTGTGCAGGAGTACACCACGAAATTCAGAAAGATGGGTATAATGTTGGGCATCTCTCAAAAGAACCCATATGTACTCCTCATTTATTTGGGGGTTCTTCACTGCCATCTACATGAGTAAGTGATGCTTTTCAAGCCCAAATCAGTTGATGAGGATTGGGTACAATTAGAGTACCTAGAGAACATAGGCCTGAAGAGAGAACAATCAAGTGGATCGAAGCAAAGGGAGAAACCAGATGCTTCTAAGGAGGGAAAGAAGAAGAATAAAGGGGGAAAATATAAAAATATTGTAGCCACAACAAACTAGTGAAAAGATCCTAGAAACCACTACAACTTTGATGTCCATATAGAGGAGAAGTTCTAGAAGTTGTATCGAGAGATAAAACTGAAGAAAAAGAAGAAACATAATAAGAAGAAGAATGTCATGGCCACCGATTCTAGAAACCAAGTTGAAAGAAGCTCAGAGATGGATGAGAATATCGTATGTAAATCAGTGAATAAGGAGGTGAATTTGAGTATATTTTAGCAATAGGAAGAGAAATAAATGACCAAACTCTTCCATATAAAGATACATGCCAATAAGACGATGACTGATGCTCTATTTGACTCAAGATCACAGGCAAATCTCATTGCAGCAGAGATGGTCAAGGATTTGGGACTATAATTTTGTGATCATCCAAACCCATATCCATGGGGATGAGTATAAGGATGCAAAGTTGAAGGTAAAAAAAAAATGTAAATTAACTTTTCTATCAGTGTTGATTTTATTGATGAAGTAGATCTAAATATGGTTCCCCTTGATGTATTTGGAGTCGTGTTTGGGAGTTCATACATGTACCTGCATGATGCAACATTCATGAGGAGAGATTAAAAATACTGTCTCATTAAGTATGGAAAATAGATCATCATTAACACACAAAAATTCAAGTCAAAACTTTCACTGGTAAGTGTCATCCAAGCCAAGAAATTGATATATTCCAGCAATAACTATGCTTTATTGTTTTTACGAGAAAGTCAGTCTCTAGAGGAGTCAATAAGAGGAAATTAATCCCTAGAGGGGTGTAATAAGAAAAAAAAACATTTGGAGGATTTGGTACATGCATACAAGTATTTTTTCCAAATTCCTAAAGGGATACCATCTAAGAGGGAAGTGGAGAACGAGATCCAGCTATTGTCGGATTCCCCCTTGCCGAATATTGGGTTTTATAGGCAGTTTGTTATAGAAGCAAGTGAGCTGAATAAACAGTTGTAGAAATTGCTGGAACAGGGTGTATTTTGACCAATTACATCACCATGTGGGTCACACATCATCATTATGTTGAAGAAGGATGGGACTTGGTAGATGTGTATAGATTATAAGGCGTTGAACAAAATCATGCTCAAGAAAAGATATCCCCTTCCCACGATATATGATTTTTTGCATTAGTTATAGCAAGAAAAATAATTCCCCAAGTTGAACTTGAAGTCTATATATCACCATATTTGAGTCAAAGAAGAAGATACATGGAATTTTACCTTAAGAACCAGTTAATTTTTGCATGAATCGTTAGTCATGTCATTTGGCCTATGTAATGAACCAACTGCATTTATGAGATTAATGAACTATGTACTGCACCCTTTTATAGATTCATTTGTTATTGTCTATTTGGATGATATAATGGTATATAGTGCTACATATGAGGAGCATATGTCACATTTGATGTAAGTGATGGAAACATTGAAGAAGGACTGGCTGCAAGAAAATCTCAGGAAGTGTGAGTTTGCGGAACAATATTTGGTGTATCTGGGGTATGTGATCGGTGGAGGAGAGATGAATATATATCCTTCCAAGATGGAGGCCATCATGAAATGGGTGATGCCTACGAATTTTTCTGAGGTTAGGAGTTTCATTTGGGCATCACAGTACCTGAGGAAATTCATACCCTCATTTTCAGTGATAGAAGCACCACTCCACGACATAAAAACAAGTGGCAAGAGTTTCTAGTGGGGAAAATTTTAGCGAAGGGATTTCAAGGAGTTAAAGAAGAATATCATTCAGGCACCTGTTCTGGAATTTCCAAAATTGCAATATCCTTTATAAGTGGAGATAGATGTGAATGGGTATGCTATGGGAGTTTTCTTGATGCAGGGAGGAAGGTTTTTATGTCACCATTTTGAAGTTTTTCACGAGGAATTTCTTAACTACCCTACCTATGACAAGGAGCTCTATGACATGGTGCAAGCTATGAAGAAGTGGAAGAATTATCTGATTGGAAAGGAGACAATAATCCACACATGTCATGTTAGAACAGGGTCCCCTAAAAGTTGCTAATTTTGTACAATTTTGTATGTTTTTGGTATTAATTAGCCTAACGTAGGGGTTTTGGGGTGGGTCAAAGCCTCGAATTCATTGTAATGGGTCAAGGGTAGACAAAGGGTCTACAAACCATGGTTTGCATACCATTGGAAGCATAGGCTAAATCGATATAAATAGATGAACATTTTGAGTCTTAAGGTAGGCAAGAATTGAGTATGATGATAAGTGCGAATTGTTAGATCTGTCTTGGGTTGTTTGGGTAAGGAATCTTTCTTGATGTGTGCGTAGATATCCTTAGTCCTGCTATGTGTGGACCCTGTTGGCTTTGTGCGCATGCTGTGTTTGGATTGTAGTGGGTTTTGGATGCTAATATATGTGGATATAGTTGAAGTACCTTTGGGTGATCGGGATCTATTTTGTTATTGTTAAAGTGAACCTTTGGAATCTTGTTGATAGGTATTTATGTGCCAGTGCAATTGTATATGTTATGCATATATATATATATATATATATTATATATATATATATATATATATATATATATATATATATATATATATATATATATATATATATATGATCTGTCTTAGTTGCAAGTATATCTGTTATAAGATGTGTTTTATGATATCATAATCGATGTACACACGTGGATGCGAATGTATCAAGTAGATATTAATAGCTCTGTTATGGTTACTGACTAAATCTACTATGAAAACCTGCAAATAGACCTATGTGAACTTGGTAGGTTGCGAACTTGGATCTGCTTGACTAACCTCCTCTCTCTCAAGGTGTGGAAACCTGGTTCCAACACCCTCCCATACTGCTTCGGGTGAGACTTTGGCCTGCGCAAGCGGGTCACTACGGAAAGGGTCAATAGTATAGGGTTTTTGGAAAACCTTAACCTCTGAACCTAGGTCAGGACCCCTCAAGTCAACATATCACTAGCTGTTATAGTACTTACAGGCCCAAAGTAAGCTACAAAAAACTAGGCATTACAAGTGGATGGGGTTTTTAGAACAATTTCATTTAGTGATCAAGTATAAGAAGGGAAGCACAAACAAGTCATTTGGCATTCTTTCAAATCCACCCCCATAGAATATTATAACTTTGGGGACTCTTATGCTCCTAGATAAATTCACAAATGATGCATGTAGAGAGGCATATTCATAGGATGAGGACTTGAAGGAGGTGCATCAACAATTGTAGAGTTAGAGTCATGTGCATGATGGCAACAATGTCATAGAGCAACCATCTCCAATATGGGTTAATCTACAGGTTGGATAAGGTATGTGTACCTAAAGGTGATTGATCACAACTAATTAGAGAGGCTCACACCTCCAAGGTTGGAGGGCACTTTTGTGTAGGGAAGATCATGGTTAACCTGCAGAGGTATGTGTATTGGCAAATGGTGAAAGAGAAGGTAGCTAGGTTCATAAGAGGATGCATGATCTGTTGTACCAAAAGGCCTAGCAACATGAAACAGAGTCTATATCATCCATTAGTTGTACCTACTCATCCTTAGGAAATCATTTCCATGGAATTTTTGGAATTTTTATGGACAAACATGAAGGGATATGACTACCTGTTTGTGGTATTTGATAGGTTTAGCAAGATGTGTGTTTGGATGCCCTGTAAAAATAACATCAGCGGGAAATAAGAAACAATTTTTTTCTTTGGACAGGTCTGGGTGCACTTTGGGATAACAGGGAGCATAATTTTAGATAGGGATACAAGATTTATTAGTGAATTACATACTACATTGTGGGAGAATATGGATACAAAGTTGAAGAGATCTCCAACATTACATCCGCGGTCAGATGGGAATACAAAATTAGTCAAGGGACTTTGGTGCAGCTTCTAAGGGGATACAACCAAAAGCATATGAAGACCTGGGATGAAAATCCAATATATATACAACATTATTATAACATATCAGTCCACACTTCTATAGGAAAGTCCCCATTAGAAAATTGTTTTGGATATTTGTCGTGTTCACCATTGGACATTGCATATGGGCAGCAAGGAGGACCAAGGGAATATCTTACAAGAGATGCTTTGAAGGATGAAAAAATTATAGAGAAGATCAAGTAGATTCATCTACATGTACAAGAAATATTTGAGAAGTCATAGGATAAGTACAAGGTTGGGCATAATCAACACAAAATAGAGAATTCATTCAAGGTGGGAGACAGAGTATGGTTATAGCTGAATAAGGAGAGATTGTAGGGGTCTAGTAATAAAATCAAGGCTCTCAGGTATGATCCCTTTGAGATACTGGAAAAGGTGGGTGATAATGCATATTGACTCAGTTTACCACCAGATATTCTTATTTACTCAGTTGTGAATGTAGAGAATTTGAAACTCTATGAGCCTTCCATGCTAGAATCAGAAGAGGAACAAGTCCTACCTCCTATGGAGGATTTGGCACTAGATGGTCAGGAAGAGTTGACAGAATATATAGTTTTGAAAAAGAGGTCTGGAACTACAAGATAGGGGCAACATGACCTTTGGTGGAATGGGTTGAAGGGACAAGTTCTAGGCAAAGCTAAATGGTACATCAGAGAGAGGGTGGAGGAAAATTTTCGTCACCTCATTCAATAGAAGGTTTTGGTAACCAAAATCTTCCCAAAATGGGTAGGTGTGATCTGAATTGGATCGTTATATTTTTTTTCATCCATATTGATGCATTTGGCATCCAAAAAGTGGAGGAATCAACTCACACAACCATTTTTTATCGATGGGACCTAGCTTGGAAAAATGGGGTATGAAACGTTCTGGGAGTGTTTTGAGGTATCAAATGATGTTTTTTGGTCGTAAACATTTTCTTCTTTATTTCACACCATTTCATTAAATTATACACATAGAGATATTTCCAACAACACAAGAAGTGAGTTATCAGAGCCTATATGAAAAAGTTATGCCACTTAGACGTTGACCTTCCTGTTTTCACAACTATAGTTTGGGAGGATGTCTCATCAACCCCCATAATTCATGGAAAATGGGCTAGCCATGTGATTATTATCTAAAAGACTCTAGAAGATTCTATATTGTAATTCTAGTTAAGAGCTGATGTAGTCAAAATTAACCACTAGTAGGTTATCAGGTTGTGTTATAACCGGGCCACTACGAGGA
The DNA here is from genome assembly GCA_034641835.2 of Pinus albicaulis. Lineage (NCBI taxonomy): Eukaryota > Viridiplantae > Streptophyta > Pinopsida > Pinales > Pinaceae > Pinus > Pinus albicaulis. Next base: position 1,411,624,490 of record CM076575.1, read on the forward strand.
AGAAGAATTTCATTCTTTCGAGAGATTTTTTCTCGATAGATGAGAAAAAATATCCAAGAGATATTGGAGGCAGATATCAAATAGAGGATATGTGCACTATAGGAGCCCACGGGCCACATGCATTACTTATTTTCACCTATAGCCATATTTCCAAACACAGAAATGGATTGAAGCCATATTATGTGTGATATTGTTTTTTTGTTCTCTAATTTTCTACATAATTTCGGATCACATCCATGCACTAATTACAGTTATATCTAGAAATATAGAATTTTAGTAAAACTATAACAGTGTAAAATTTCAGTATTTTAATATATTATTATCAGATTTGTTGGACAAACTGTCCAATGGAATATCCACAATATTTTATGGATCATCATAACTACATTGGAGGGAGTTGGAGAAGATGTTGGAGGCTTGTCCCTTGCATTTACTCTCCTACAACTTGACTTTCTCCCTATATTTACTCACCCCCAGTTTGAGGATATGCTAATAGTTGATGCACTCAAAGATTGCAAGGATCTTAGGGAGATAGATCTACCATTTTACGAATTTTGGAGGGAAGTAACCCTCCTTCCAAGGAGATTAACCTCAGCCATTTTTTTATAAATAAGTAAGCTCAAGGGATCAATAGGATTCAAATTTTCAAAGAAGAACATAACAACTAAGTTTAATATAATTCACTTGTCATTTTCATTCAATGTACTTTAGAACTTTTTAAGATCAATGAGAAGTCTATTGTTGCTTTAAATATGAGAATTTTTTAGAGGGATGAGTTCCCTTGGGTTAGGTACCAACCTTGGATCTCCAGCCTCTCTCATTTGTACAAGTTATTATTCATCTTCCTTTTATGTACTTAGGATTAGCAATATTTCCTTTTTGTAAGTTTGGTTTATATGAAAATGTTGCCTATGACGAATTACTAATCATACCTTTTAGGAGATATGGTTATGATATTTATGTTGGCAAGGATAAAATATAGGTTTCATTTTGCAATAAGTATGAATATTCTCAATAAAATTCAACTCATCCTTTCCTTTTAGTTTGATTTTATGCAATTTATACCGTTAGCATGCTCTGGATGTTTGGCAGGATTGAGTAAATTTTGGGATGTATTGGTCCTACTGATGGATTTAAAGGTATATCAATTTCATTTCCACTTCTCAGCATACTATCAACCCCTTCTTCCCTTCCTCAACAACTTCCTCAAACACAATGTTCATCGAGAATTCATTTCTGGTTTGTTGATGGCCACCATTTGCATTTACCCTTGTGCAAGATGGACCCTTGAGGGCTAATAATATTGGAAAGGACCTCATACTACCTTATTGCACCTTCCACTACCATTCCTCAACTTCAGATCACCTTTTTAGCTCTCAGAATGCTCACAGATTCAATCATGTACCAAAATAGGGAAATCTTGTAGCGTCTTGTAGCACCGTGTACAAGTTCTCCAAAATTGACCAGAATTATCCTTAAAGCTTTATTTTTTCCTCCTAGCTCTTCATAATGTCCCTTAGGCCTAGAAACCATCTCTGCAATTACGGTTAGTAAAAAAGTTCATGAATTGAATGGGATAGGGATGATTTACATGATTAGTTTATGATGAACTCAATGAACCTTCATACTAGGATATAATATTTTTTGAATTTAGTTATTGATGGTTTATTTTATGCTCTTTACTTCATACAAGTTAGATTTGGTTTTATTCCTTGTTTTATGCTTCCTAAGCTAGGGTTTCCATATCAAGCATTTCTATTTATTATACATATATTGGGTTTCCCCTTTGATGCAACATTTACATCTTCAAAGTATATTAATGTTTACATTCTACAAGTAGATTAATGTTTGTATTCTACAAGTAGAGTAGCCTCTGCATTTCTGCAAGTAGGTTATCATTTACATTTATGCAAGTAGGCTAGCCTTTAGAATTATGCAAAGTAGAGTAACATTTCCATTTCTGCAAATAGATTAGCATTTCCATTCCTACAAGTAGACTAGAACTTTCTTCTATGTGATCTATTTTCCTTGCAAATATAGATTTAGTTGATAAATTTATCTTTGTATATATTGGCTTAGTCCATTTCCTCAGAGTAACTTAAATAGCACTTAACCTATTGTGCAAAAAATACTTCCACCTCTTAAGTTTGTATGAACCTCAAGTTGATAATTGAAGTTGGTAGCCTTGGGAGTTGTGTTGTTCTTGTTACAATACAGGATATACACTCTTCTCAAACTAGAGGAATAAAGGCATAAGAAAAAATAAAAAAATTTAGTGCACCATAGTTGTATCAATTTCTGGTTTGACAAGAAATATGCAAGGAATAGAAAATTTGGTGTGGGAGAACTAGTCTTGAAATGGGACAAGGCCAATGAGGATAAATGTAAAAAAACTAAATTAAAATACATGTGGATCATACCCTTCACCATCCATGAGGACATAATACTTATCATCTCCAATCCTTTAATGGGAGGAATGAACCTCTTCTCATTAATGGGCAAGATTTGAAACATTACTTTTAGTAGTAGTTGTGGGTTGCATTTCTACCTATGTACATATTTATTTTCTTATTATTTTTTGTTGTTGCTTTTTTTTATGTCATGTCTTGTCTTTTATTTCTTTTATTTGTTTTGGTGAGTGTACATAAGTAATAACGTGTTTTCCATATGCCATTAATATATAAAATAAAATTTATGTTTCTCTAGTGAAAAATTCCTTATAACCTTTCAGAATTATTGTAATTATAACAAATATGTCACAACAGCTCTTACGTGTGGGATATTTATATTTTTTTTGTTCATTGGAATTATGATTGTCATTGACTAATCAAAGTCAAATATGACAATTCAAACAAATGATCACATAATGTTCACATTGTTTTTGTTGGAAGATAGATTCCATATAGATAAACCATCAGTATATCGATGCTCTATTCATCAGTCGTCGCAATACCACCAAAGACAGGTACCTTACAATTGTTTTTGAAAAAAATGAAAATTTTCTTGTAATTTGTGATAGTACGAGTCATACCTTCAAACATGTCATTGGAATTTTTTCTGATATGTAGTAGTGCCATGATTTGAACTAGCTCACCAATTATCCTCTTCACTTTGATATGAATTGGCCACCTACTCCAACCAAGCTACCATTTGATATTCCCAAATTCGTAGGAAACTATGGAGAGGATCCCACTAACCATGTTTAAACATTTCATATGTGGTACGCTTATAACTATATTACAAAGGCTTCCACACATATATTCCTTTTTCAATGCATCCTCACCAGTGTTGTTGCGAAATGGTATGCACACCAAACCCATGCATCTCATTAGATGTTTGCGACCCTTGAAAATGCATTATTATCTTACTTCTAGTATCCTATTTGTTACGATACTGGTACCAAAATTTTTACCTCATTCTGTCAAACTTCTTCCACCCACATCTCCAATCATGTTTAGGAATGGTGAAGAAGGAAAAGCTTGTTTAAAGCTCCATAATTCAAAAATTGCGTTTACATGGATTAGTTCTTATGATCCCTTCTCACTCCTATTAGTAAATATGTTGTGTCCCATTTCTCTCCAACCGAAGAAGAATCCATCCACACAACTTTGAAGTTTGATATGGTCTATGCCCAATATGGTTATGTGTATATCATCCTTCTTGACCTTCCAAGGCTTGGAACTTCTTTTGCATCAGGGGAATCTCATGTTGGTGATGCTATTATTAGGTTAGTATCTTACCCTAAACCTTCCCCATATCTGCAAGGATCCATTTCTTATAACAAACCTTAGAGGTCCTAGTTCCACCTACTATTATCCTCACCCTTATCCTTCATGCATTAACTCCTACCAAGGCTCAAGTATTCCTTATGCATTTTCCCATCCACATCAGTCGATGCCAAGGTCAACTGCTACTCAACCTAGTTATCAAAAAGTTTCCATGAATCCATTTATCCTTATGTGACACTTAGCGCTATAGTCTCAATAGAACCAGAACCCCAACCTCACATGCTTTAATCCCCTCTTCCAAAAAAACCACTACCTCCTCAGGGGAAGGTATATGCTCAATATAATTTTTCCCCTCCCCATAACCACAATAAGAGGAATAAGGAGAAGGGTAACCAAAACCATCCACCTCAGGGAAATAAAGGAAACCAAGGTCGTCAACCTAATACCAATAAGGGTGGCCAATCTAATAATGCAACCCAATAATAGGGTGGACATACCAAGTAAAAAAAATCTCTTTGAATTAACAAACCTTGTATACGTTGTGGTACCTATGGACATTATACTCATGATTGTCCCCTTCTCCCTGAGATGTGTAAAGCATGGGAAGACCGAGAAGCTACCTCTTGAGGGAAGAAATTTGTGCCTCCACCCAAAAATCCCTCTACATAGCTGATAGTGCTCAAGAACCCTTTCTGTCACCAAGGATACATGGCCACCCAAGTTGGCCAGAATTCTCAAGTTTCCCCTTCTCAACAACCAGGGAATGGATCTTACCAAATTCTTATGATGAACTCTGAAGAAGTTAACTTCCAAACTCGGTCGTGCCAATATGATTCACCTATTGAGAAGTCATCAATAGATGCATAATTGAAAGTATCCATAGGTCCTATTTCATTAGACAATGGTACCTTATAGATACCTCCACCTAAGGCATACATTCCATCCAATATCACCAAATTTATGTTACATCAAAACACTACCAGTTCTTGATCCAATGACATGTATTCATAGTATATGACTTAGTGAAACCTCATGGTCCTATGTTAACACTATGATTTATCTAGATGTTCCCATCTCAAATAAAATCTTTATTATCTAATTTAGGTGATATGGACCCTTCATATGATTGTATGATTATCTATGAAGCTAAAAAATAAGTTCATCCTCATCTTAAATCCTCAGTTTCCTTTTAGACACTAGTCTCTGTTAAGAACGTCATTGTCCAATGGTGTATAAATGACAAAGTCACATCCTCATGTGTGATGTATTCTAATGTTTGGAAGAAACATGGTTCCCCTGACCTTTCACCATCAACTATCACCCTTTGTGCATATGATGGTATCCCCTCGCAACTTATCGGACTATACCAAAATTGTAATGACACCATTTACAGAAAACAGGTCATGATTGATGTTGAAGTCATTGATGCACATATCTATTATAACCTCTTTCTAGGTTTTAGTTTCATGTGTGCTATGAAATTGGTCACTTATTTCATATTCCATACCATGATATTCCCTCATAACAGGAATATAGTCACTATCGATCAATTGACTTACTATGATTCTCAGCCAAATACATCCCCTTAGAAAGCCATTTCTTTAATGATGGGTAATAATTCCATGCCTTCCTGACTGAAATATCTCATGGGGTATATAATAATTCCTCATTAATTTTTTATTATTATGGCCCACCATCTCTTCCCACCAAGCCTAGATTGTCCAATTTTTACATGCTTCGAGCATCATGGATCGCTTGACATTCTAGTATGTCTTCCCATCAACCAAATCAACAACAACTTGCTTCTCCCAACACAGTTGGTTCTTTAGGAGTATTTTCCCTTAGACACCATCCATTTGGAAAAATACATTTTTTATTCCTACCAGTAGGAATAGTCACAACCCCTATGATGGATATGTTGAATTTTCCTAACTTTACTTTGGGAATCCCAGCTTATTATATTGATCCTTTTATAAAAAATCTGCCTGATCAACTGAATCCTTACATGGATTTGACGCTAGTACATCCGGTTCCCACTACCCCTAGCACTACTTTAGTTCCACCAAAACCATAGTAGGAACCCACTCATGTTCCAGAAGAAACTAGTGAGGGGCGAAAGGCCCAGAAAAATGGGGTCAAGGATAAGGCAACCCAAGTGGCAGCCACTCCATCTACAGCTCCCAAGACTACTTCGTCATGTAATTTAGGTAATATCCATGTCCAAGCCACTGAAAATTTTCCTAATCTTCCCCATTTAAAGAGTTTCTTTTCTAATGAAGAAATTCAACTATAGTCTGATGTCCCTGAAGTGCATGTCACCTTACCTGAACTATCCAAGAAGAAAAAGTCTTTACGCATCAATCACCCATGTGATTTGTATGATATGTATGGAACTTATTCCCATCGTCATATTCATATCCATTATTTTTGTCATGCCCTTAATGTTCTTCACAAGATGAATGTCGCTCATAGTGACCCTACCATCCCTCTACCTGCGACCCTTGACACCACCTCATCGCCATGGTAGGATGCTACTCAACACATTATCATTATTCCACCTCCCAATTTGGAAATTATAGATAATTCTTACCCATCCTTTACTTGTGATCATCCATGGGATCAACTTCTTTAGACTCCTTAGGAGTGTTTTAGTATGTTTCTTTAGATCCATATTCTGAAGTTACTTCAACATAAACGTAGGTCGACCTTGAATCCACTTGTCATCATTCTCCCATAGAAGACATTGTGTATGTGAACCATCTCTCCCATGATGATTAGTTCAATCACCCCTTACATTTAACTGATGAATTTGAACCTGTTGAGGGTGTTAGATACCGCCATCATATAGGGGGTCTCCCCGATGTGAATTCCCAATTAGACCTCACTATTTGGAGTAGGAGCCCCATCTGGTGTATCAACCTGACCATAATAACAAAAAGGTTCATCTTGGTTTCAACCGATAACATAATATATTATATACATAAACGTTTAATAAGAGAGTCAGTTGACATTGTTGAAAAATGATGCAATGTTTAAAAGGAGACGTTCATGAGCGGGAGACGATAGTAAGTCTCTAGAAGGAAGTAATAGTATTAACCTAAGAGAGACACATGATAGAATGAAAATATTCATAAGAAAAATAGTTCACATAATGATTATTAAAGTGAATACAACACACATTAAACAAGATGAGTATGAAAGCTACCAAAATAGTTCAATTTATCTAGTACATATGACCATAACATATACCATAAACATCCCAATATTATTCCTAAAACATTTGTGATACATGCATGAAAATGTGTTGGACCATTTAATTTTGATTAGGTGAAATATACAAGTGCACAATTACAATGATGAGGCACTAGTTATAGTAGAGGAACATTAAGTCACTTCTTGTTTCTCCAAAGAATATTTTCTCTCCTATGCCAAGTAGAGAAGCCAATACTAGCTCTCCAAAGCCTAAGCCTCCAAAATCCCCTTTGCTTGAGTTATGAGGTTTATTTTATAACAAGAGGAATGAAATTTCATATCCTCATGACCCTTGAGTTACCATCATGAATCTTGGACTTCTACCGTGTCCTTTGGACTTCTAAACAAATCTTGAACTTCTAAATGGCCTTTGGACTTCTCCTAAGGAAATTTTATCCATATATGACTAAGAAACTTTTCATATTCCACATATGACTCTTGGAATTCCACACATTACATTTTTTCATTTTCTTGAGAATAAATCATTACATTCCACATGATGACATGGCATGACACATGGAAAAACATTGATTATTATCATTACACTTGTACAAGTTTCAACTTGATAGTAATGGCATGAGTTGCATGATGAGGTGGAAATGCTAAGATGTCTTCTCTGCTACTTCATATTGAATTCTTGATGGCAGGTATGAATTATGCTTCATATTTATGAAATATCTAATTTTTTCTTCTTCTTCACCATCTTCTTTATGTCTCGATCCATGATATGCTTCATGTCTCCATGATATATCTCTTTTGTTCTTCTTCCCCATAGGTGATTCTTCATGATTTCTCCTTGCTATCTGTTTTGAGCATTACCTTGTCATTCCAGGGAGGTATTCCTGTCAATTAAAATCATTCATGGAAAAGAAAAAGAAGTCTTAAGAACATTTATTATATCGCTACCTAGCTCATAGAGTGATCAACTCATGATAGGTGTGTGAGATATTTAAAAGCAGGAGGCTTGATTAGGAGTGTGAAATAAAACTCATGAGTGGCTTAGGAAGGCTCCATTGTTCATTTTTATAGCACTAAATGTAGTGAAAGGTCAAGGCTCACAAGGGGACTTCAAGGTGAACTTGTGCTCTCATGAAAAGGAAAGAGAGAGAACTCAAGGGAGCAGGGGGCAAGTCCGAAGCAATAAGGGAAGTCATTCGTGGGTTCGGGGTGCACTTGTGCACTCAAATGGACTAAGAAGGACACAAGGGCACACACCAAAGGAACAAGGGACTAGGCTTCAAGCCTTCCCAATGTGTTTTTACGCACAAGAGGAACTAGGAGGGCACAAGGAACATAATTAAAGCAAGAAGGGGAAAAAAATGCTTGGTTCAGGGTGTTATTATGCGGTCAAGGAGGACACATTTATTCGAGTCGAGTGAGTGTGCTCAAAATGGAAGGATGAAAGTTTTGGGCTTCATTATTTCACCATTCGCCCTAAGGGAAGGATGAAGGCTTCATGCTTCGTGACTGCACCATGTGCTTTTTAAGAGAAATAGGATCCTTTATTTTCAAAGTGTGCTTTGTTGTTTCGATGTGAGTTTATTTGTTTCAAGTGCACCTTGTTGTTCTGAAATGCACTTAGTCTTGGGAGGGCACATTTCTCTTCAATAGTTGCTTCTTGTTCATTTAGAATGTGCTTTTCACTAAGGGAGACAAAAAAAATCTAGGTCACTTATCCTAGGAGGTACTAATGCACTATGAGAGGGAGGATACCTTTAAAAATACTTAGTGCACAAGTATGGGAGGAAATTATAGATCAATTATGCTCAATAATAGGAAGTGATCACCACCTAGTAAGAAGGCTAATGCCTTTATAACTTGCACTGAGTAGCAGGAACAAGAAGAGCTCTCAAAATGGCTAAGTGTGGGACCAACAAAGTAGGAGAAAGAAATGCATCCTAACATGACTAAAACATAGAGCACACAAATAAATTCCATCAATACAAGCTAACATAATGCACATGACTCATGAAAATTCACCACACCTTGAAAGGACATCCAAATGACATTTTTTTATAAATGCATCGGTTGAAATGACACGTTACAAGCTTAGAACACAGGTTACAATAGTAGTGACGATTGTGACAAATAGGTATGCTAAGTTGTAAGAATTTGTCTAGAACATATTCTAATGATATGTAGGAAAATTTAATGTAGAAGGGTGTTCTAGAACTAACTTTGGTGATATGAAAAGGTGCGACGCATGCAGGACTGAAAACAACAAAAGTGACTCCTGCGACATGAGGAAAATATGAAGATGACACTTGAAAAATGTGAACGAACTTGAAAGCGACACATTCCATAGTGAATAAAACATGAAAGAAAAACTTATTAAAGTAAAATAAATAAAAAGTGATAGTTAAGAAAACTCACTGAAATAAAAGTATAAAGGCAACCATAGTGATGGAGACTCTAAATAAAAGTGTGCACTAACTGTCGACATGAGTTGAGCATCACGCATACACTGTCCTCATGGAAAATTATATTCTTATTTATGTTTGGATAAGGAAAGGGCATTCATGAGTTCAATAAGAATTGTGCATGTGCGAGCAAGTGACTTTGAAAATTAAAAATTTTAGAGGAGGAGTTAAAACTATCATAAAAAATGAGTCAACCATGAAGGGATTATGGAAAAAAAATCATAATATCCTCATTAGGCTCTAAAATTCAATTGTGGGAAAAACTATGTGTGGTGTTTATTGCAACATCAACACTTGGTGACAAACTTGTTGAACTCCAACTTCTTTTTTTAGGTTTAATTCTCTAAGTGTCTCAGTATTTCCAGAAGTATTTATTTTCCATACATATTACCCTGAATTTTCCACTTATCCTAGTTAAATATTTCATCCCCTCTATTATTTTCTAAGTTTTAAACACATCAATATAAGACTAGCCATGCCTCGAAATTTTTGGTAGGGGAGAAGGAGAGTAATTATATCGAGATTTTAAGCACATTTCCCAGTGTTGTTGTGCTTCTAGCGAGATTGAACAATACCCTGATGGAGTCACCTCAAGAGAACACAAGCATTGCTTCGCTGCCAGTAGACCTGGACAATACCCCAATGAAACTTCTTACTTCACCTCTCTGCGCAACAAGCCTTTCTCTTCTTTTGACATTTATTTATTTTACTTACAGAAGGAAATTATTTATTTATCAATCTGGAAAATGGATCTTGACACATTGAGAGTAGAAGAGGTTGTTCCTTGTTTTAATGGATTTAAAATATAGATGTTCGTTTAAATTTTTTCTCCTTTCCCTTCTCTACTCAATGGACTTGATAGGTAGAAACACCATTCAATACAAGGTTGAGTCAAGAATGAAGGTCCTGATAAATATATGGGCCTTATAGGTTGGCCAAAGGATTTCCTTCTGGAATGAATCAAATTTTCCATTCAAACGTCATTGACTTTAAAGAGATGAAAACCCAAGATAGATAAGAGGTAGCAGATTAGCCAAGAATTGTTCGTCATCACAATTTCCATTTCAAAGTTTTTCAACATCATATTTTGAGCCGAAGGAGAATTTTCATGCAAAATATTATTAAACATGACATGAAGGAAAAGAAATAAAAAACAAGGAAGAAATGAAAAAATAAAAATGACATGTAAAGAAACATTCATAAAAAAAAACAAGAAAACGAAACACATGCAGATACTTGATGGAGACTAGGAAAGAAGGGGGATGTAATGCAAGGAAAACTAGGTTCAGTTAGTCCTACCCCCAAACTAACCAACTAGAAGGTCAGGGCTAAGTGTAATGTTATTTCCAATGAAGCCACCATAATTGGTTCGAACCTGAAATCACAAAGATAGAGGCAATTAAAACCAATATATAAGAATGTGAAAAAATAAAATATAAGAGCTTTAATATCTTGTAAAAAAAATAGAAAGTATTTTCTAGAGGAATTAATATGTGTAATATTATGTATCTTTACCCAAATTTCCACCTTAACTCTTTGACAAGAGTAACAATGAAATAGACCTGGAAGGCTTCTTGTGAATGCACCGACATCTATATTGTCTTTCTTATGAAACACCAAGAGAGATCATAAATGAATTTTTAACAATGGATCTACTAAGTAAGATGCTTCTAACTTGTTAGTATATAAATTTTCAGTGATCAAACATACTCTTTCAGGTTTACTTGGTAGTGGTTCTAGGTCAAAATTTCATGCTTTCGAACCAATTCTCAAATTAAATTTTGGTCATTGAATATGTCTAGGTCTAAAATGATGCTCCCTTCACTCCATTCATGGTCATCATCATTTCAGAGGTCATGTCATCCATCAATCATCTAGAGTCTTAGGTCATTCATCACACCTTGATCTAGGTTAGAGTCGAGGTCTCATTTGTTTCGCCACCATAAGAGTCAATTATGTCATAAAATAAGGTGAATAGGATTTCATGTTCACCATACAATCCATTTGCATAGGGATGTAGCAAAGATAGGGAAATGTGTGAAGGATATTTGAATTTCATAAAATAAAGTGTGTTTCTTCATTAAAGTGTTTAAAAAAAAGATAATTTTTTTAAAACATATGTGATTTCACTAGAAGACAAAAGGTGATTTTATGATGTTATAAAAGGGAAAAAAGATACTTCTTCAACTCATTTTATCTTTTGACAGTTGATAGAGCTCCTCTCTTCTCACCATCATACTTCACAACAACCAAGGGTTGAAGAAAAAATAATAAATTTGTACCAATTTTCTCTTGCTATGCTTCTGGAAGTGATTTTCTACGCTTTTGGTGTGTTGCATAGGTGTTGCGTTTCTGGCATGTGCTACACTTTTGGTGTTTGAGCTCCAAATCAGTCATACAATCTCAAAAACCACTTCAAAAGGGTTCACACACCTCCTAAATAGTAAGTGGACACCATTCCTACCTCTCTCAGGTCAAATTTCATCAACAAATGAGTGTTTTCTTTCATTAGGTCACCTCCACTACGTTTTTGGTGTTTTTCATCTCTTACTGTTAGGGCCCTATATTAATAGTGTAGTCGATTATTGTTGTTAGTGTCTCCCCCTTATTTTTATTGTTTTACCCATGTATTATTGTGCCCCATAATAGCCTACCATTGATATTGTTGTGCCCTTACATTATTATTGTTATGTCGGCTAGGATTATATTGTGACCCCATGGACTCCTATATATAGAAAAGAGGCTTTTTAATTTGTATCATCAAAGAATTGTTCATTTATGTAATGTAAAGGAGGTTTCCCCCTCGAAGTGGCTGATTTCTAAGTTCTTGATCTCTCTTTTCTTCTATTTTGTGAGCTAGTTTCATAACATTCGGTATCAGGACTTTGGATTCTAGGGTTTCGCTACTTGAAACAGGTCATCATGGAATTTTTTCTATATATTTTTTCTACAAAGGTTCAGACACTAAAATAAAAATCATTTTGCAAGGAAATCATGAGGGACGTCGTGTAAAAATTTCAGATCTTGGTTTCCATTATTTTCGGAGATATGATCTATGGAATTTATGGTTTTTATAGGATCCCAAATTTTATCTCAAAGAGGTGCCTTGGGAAAATCATCATAACTCTCTCTCTGAGCATCAGATTGGAATTATGTAAAAATTGGATGAAATTACATGGACTGTAGTTTCCTGGGTATCCATTTCTGAGCCAAAGGAGGAAATAGTGACACGTGGCATGCCTCACAAGTGCACTCTACTGAACCAGTCCACAATTAGGACATTGTGGGAGATTGGGCATAACTTTTCCTTGAAGAATCCAAATTAGGTCAAACCCGTGGCATTGGAAAGACTATTTAGAGGGTCAATAAAGAACTGAATATAAAATATTGGGCATCTGAAATCACAGAGATACATCATATCCAATATAGAGCTCCTCAAAATCAAGAAAAAGGTGTGTATTTTTTTTTTTTAATTGCATAATTCTTGCTTGAAAAATCAGTTTGAAGGAATTCCAAGGTAATATTGAAGCATAGATATCAGTATTGGGTTCTAAAATGGTCCCTAAAAGAATTCGACACCCATTAAGCCCTTAGAAGGCTCTACTATGACTCATGAAGAGGAAGAAGTTCAACATGATATATCAAAACTACAAGAACAAGTGCAACAAATTCCTCTCTCACAAAGAGTAACAAAAAATGAAATGGAAGCTAAGATGGATGGTTTGAAGAAAGGCATGGAAGAAAAGATGGATAGTTTGAAGAAAAGCATGGAAGTTAATATGAATGGCATGGAAGTTAATATGGATGGCATGGAAGCTAATATCGATGGTGTGGAAGCAAAGAAGGATGATATAGAAGGCAACATTGAAGCTAAGATGGATGGTTTGAATAAAGGAGTGGAAGATAAGATGGATGGTTTGAAGAAAGACATGGAAGCTAATATTGATGGTTTGAAGAAAGTATTGGAAACTAAGATGGATAGTTTGAAGAATGGAATGGAAGCTAAGATGGATGGTATAGAAGGAAACAAGGAATATTTTAAGAAAGACATGGAAGGTTTGAAGGAAGGCTTGACAAAGTTGATACAAAAAATGATTCCTAATGGAGAAAAAGGTAGTATAGGAAACTCATGGTGAGAAAAAAAAAAAATTTAATCATGGTTTCATAAATTTGAAGACCCACCATATTTGAAAGATCGATATGAGTAAGTTTGATGGAAAGGGTCCTATAACATGGATACTATAGATGGAGCAATAATTTGATCTCCATAATGGGCAAAATACACAAAATGTACACATTGAAACTTTATATTTAGAACAAAATATGTTTGTATGGTATCGATGGCTTTACTCTCGTAAAAAAATTGTCACTTGGTCACTTTTTACAAAGTAAATGATAGCACATTATGAGGATACAAAGAGCAACACCTTCTTTAGCCAATTGATAAATCTCAAACAAAAGGGTTCAATGGTGGAGCACATCTAGGACTTCCAAAAATTTAATATAAGGTTAAGTGATATTCCAGAGGAACACAAGATTGATGTCTTCATAGGGACTTTAAAGGATAACATCCAACATGAGGTTCACCTTTGTGAACCTGATTCAATGGAGAAGGCATTCATGTTGGCAAGAAAAAATGAAAGTAAAATTATTATGACAAGGAAGCTTACCACTCATATCCATAAAGATGGAAGTGTTGCTACTCCTAGAATTGCACAACCTACAAGGTTGATAACACAAAAATTGGAAGAAAAAACAGAAAATGGGCTTTGTTATTGTTGTGATAGAAAATACATTAAAGGTCATAATTGTGCTGAGAAAAAATTATGTTACATATATTTTGAAGAGGAGGAATAAGAGGAACAAGAAACTTCAAAATAAGAGGATATGCACTAGGAACCAACCCTAGAGGAAGAAGAAATGAATCCAACCATATCCTATAATGCATTGGTTGGAATTAATACTCCTCAAACTCTCAAGATAGAAGAACATATGAAGAAGAAAAATGTATTAGTGCTTATTGATTCTAGTAGTACCCATAATTTTATTCATTGTAGGGTAGCCAAGGAATTGAATTTCTTCTTATACCCAATGCCAGAGTGTCAAGTGATGGTGGAAAATGGAGGAACTATAAATTTCTATGGAACGTGCCATAATATCAAGCTAACCATGGGGGAATATGTATTGAATAGTCCAATGATTTCCATTCCAATGGGTGCTGCTGATTTTGTACTAAGAGTACAATGGTTACAATATTTGGGGATGATTGCTTTCAATTTTCAAGAATTTTTTTTGGAAATATTTTCTGAAGGAAAGGAAGTTGAATTAAAAGGTATCACAGGGAAGCCAGGAAAGATAATAAGATCTAATTTCATGACAAATCCTCTAAAGGAATTACAACGAGGCGTCATTGCACACTTATGCTCACTAGAAGTTCCAACATTAAAATCATCTATTTCTCCATATCTCCAAAAAGTATTGGACAATCATTCGAAGGTTTTTGAAACTCCCAAAGGACTCCCACCTATTCGTGATCATTATCATGTTATCTGTTTGACTCCAGGAAGTAATCCTCCAAACATCAGGCCTTACATATATCCTTATGTCCAAAAGAGAGAAATTGAACATATGACTGCAAAAATGCTAGAGTTTGGTATAATTCAACCCATTCAAGGTTATTTTCCCACTCCAGTAGTATTGGTGCACAAGAAGGATGGATAATGGCGCATGTGCCCGAATTATAGGGAGCTCAATAATCTCACTATTAAAGATAAATTTCCCATTCCTGTGATTGATGAATTTTTGTATGAATCACATGGATCAATTTATTTCACCAAATTGGATCTTCATTTAGGATATCATCAAATTATAACGAATACTGAAGATATTTTGAAAAAGTCTTTCGAACTCATGAGGGTCATTATGAATTTTTGGTCATTCCTTTTGGCCTTACCAATGCACTTTCTAAATTTCAAGGGTTGATGAATTCTATTTTCAAACCCTTCCTTAGAAAATTTTTGTTAGTATTTTTTGATGATATACTAATCTACAATAGGTATTGGAAGGATCACGTTCAACATGTTGACATGGTGCTCAAACTATATGAGGAGAAACAATTATATGCAACAACCTCCAAATGTTTCTTTGCAGAATAGGAGGTGGAATATCTAGGTCATATTGTATCTTAGGAGGGTTTTAAGGTAGACCATAACAAAATTAAAGCCATTAATGAATGGAAATTACCCACAACCATAAAGCAGTTGCGAGGATTTTTCGGGTTAACAGGGTATTATCACAAGTTTTTTAATAATTATGGGAGAATAGCATCACCTCTAACAATATTATCGAAGAAAGATGCATTTTCATGGAATACTGAAGCAATTAAGGCCTTTGAACATATTAAAGTGGAAATGTGCCAAGCACCAGTCTTAGCTACGCTAGACTTCACAAAAACCTTTATTGTGGAATGTGATGCCTCAGGAAATTAATGCAAGAAAGAAGACCCATTTCTTTTGAAAGTTGTCCAATCAAAGGAAATTATTTACAAAAATCTATTTATGAGAAGGAAATGTTGGCAATGCTACATTCACTAGAGGAATGGAGACCTTACCTAATGGGAAGACATTTCAAGGTAAAAAACGATCATGATAGTCTTAAATACTTTTTGGAACAAAGACTATCTTCACAAGAGCAACAGAAATGGGTCAAAAATATGTTGGGTTATCACTTTGAATTATTCTACAAAAAAAGGAAGCTAAATGTTGTTGTTTATGCACTCTCAAGAAAGGATGAGGATGTGGAATCATTGCTTTATGCCATTTCTATTCACCAACCCGATTGGATAAATGAAGCAAGGGAGGAATGGAAGAATGATGAAGAAGTATGGACACTCATTTAAAAGTTGCAGGAAGATCCCAATACATCTAATACGTTTAGTTGGAAAAATGATTCCTTATGATACCAATATCACTTATATATTTGTAATAATTCCCAACTAAAACAAAATATTATTTTGGAATTTCACACCTCTCCCTTAGGAGGACACTCGGGATTTTTAAAAATTTACCACAGGGTGAAGAAATAATCTTTTTGGGATGGACTTAAATCTGATATTTAAAAGTTAGTGGCAGATTGTTTGGTTTCCCAGCAAAATAAATTTGAGACAATTAAGACCCCGGTCTTCTACAGCCTTTATACATTCTAAACCAATGTTGGGAGGAGGTTTCAATGGATTTTATCATAGTCTTACCTAAGTTTGAATGAAAGAGTGTCATCATGGTGGTATTTGATAGACTTACCAAGTATCCACACTTTTGGGAATTATCTCATCCATTTAAAGAAAATATAGTTGCTACTGCATTTATGTAGACAATTCAAAAGCTACATGGGAACCCAAAGATTATTTTAAGTGATAGAGAACCCATTTTAACTGAAAATTTTTGGACGAAATTATTTTTCTCGTTTGGGTAATCAACTGGCTCATAGCTCAACTATAATCCTAGATCTTATGGGAAAACCGAGATAGTGAACAAATGTTTGGAAGGATATCTTTGTTGCTTTGTATCTGATAAACAAACACAATGGGTCAATTGGTTACCTCTCGCTGAATGGTGGTATAACACTTCCTTCCACATTGCAGCAAAAATGACCCCATTTATGGAACTTTATGGATATCATCCATTGTCCATCACATCATCTTTAAGAGAAAAATTTAAGTTTCATGCAGTGTAATATCACATCAAGAATCAACAACAAGTTCTCTAACTCTTAAAGGATAACCTAAATTTGGCACAAAATTGAATGAAACAACAGGCAGATCAACATCACAGTGAAAGAATTTTTGATGTAGGCGACTGGGTATTTTTACGGCTACAACCATACAAAAAAATGTCCCTCAATCAAGCTAAGAAGGATAATAAATTATTACCAAATTACTATGGTCCTTAAAAGGTGTTGAAAAATATTCGTATTATGGCATACAAATTGGAGCTTCCTGCATCTTCACGAGTGCACCTAGTTTTCCATGTTTCATGATTAAATAAGGTTATAGGTGACAAAATTATGGTTCAAACAATATTGCCAAAACTTGATGAGGAAGGAAAAATCATATTGGAACTTGAAACAATCACAATAATAATAACTCGAAAGCTACAAAATCAATCAATTTCAGAGTATCTCATCAAGTGGAAGAACTTACCCACTAAAGATTCCACATGGGAGGATGATAATTTTATACAGAAGCATCGAAGACTAATCAAGTGTTGAGGACAACAAATTTTTAAATGAGAGGGGCATGTTAGTGCCCTATATTACTAGTGTAGTCCCTTATTGTTGTTAGTGTAGCCCCCTTATTGTTATTGTTGTACCCATGTATTCCCCATTTTGTTATTATTGTGCCCCATAATAGCCCACAATTGTTAATGTTGTGCCCTTACACATTAATATTGTTAGGTCAGCTAGGATTATATTGTGACCACATGGACTCCTATATATAGAAATTATGTTTTTCCATTTGTATCATCCAAGAATTTTTCATTTATGTAATTTAAAGGAGGTTTCCCCCTCAAAGTGGATGATTTCTATGTCATTGATCTATTATTTCTTCTATTTTGCGAGTTGGTTTCATAACACTTACTTGTTTCAGCTTTTCAAACCCTACTATAACCATATAAAACCTTCATACAACATCCATACATCATACCTTAACACTCCATATCACTCATAACCTTCCTTTCCATCAATTTCATCAAAACCCTAATTTTCACTACATTTTGGCAAAAAACTAGGAAATTCATGTGTTTTGACCTTTTCGCCACCTTCCTCATTCTCAATTCCAAAAATTTCAGTTCCATCCTATTACCAACTCATCACCATACCACCTCTATTTTTTGTTGATTTTTACCTAGCTTCTTTCCACCTCATTTCTGCTCCTAAAGGCACCCTACTACCATCCCATGTTTTCTTAATTCTACACCTCCCCTACTCATTTCATCCAGCATCATGGAGGGAGAAAATAAGACCCATAAAGGAGGCCATCATTCTAGGTTTGAGCCAACTCAGACCCATGGCATCATTTTTTAGAGCTTCATGATCATTTTCTAGGGTTTACATTACACACAGGGATATTTCTACTTAAAATTTTATTTCTGAGGACAGGAAGATGAAACTGACAAAAGTGAACCCCTCAATAGGCCAAATAAAAAAACCTCCTTCAGTTTATGCACAGGTATTATTATTTGAGATAAATTCCAAAAATACAGTTGCACCAGGGCATTTCTGCACTTTTGAACAGGTTGTGTTCAAGTCAATTGTTTAAGGGTTTGGAGAAGGGGTCTTCCATGATTGATGACTCCATTGTGTAGTAGACATCCTATTATTTCCAACCATACCACTTTTGGCCCAAAAATACTCTAGGAAGGCATCCAAACACCCTCTCAAAGTGGCACGACGCTTCTACTGAGGGTGCGCTACGCTTTTGCAAATTTTTAGCGATCAAATTCAAACTTGGATTATGAGCAAATGGGAAAGTATTTCGGAAAACTGGAGGAGGATTTTTTTCATAACATGGCAAAGAAAAAAAATTATCTTTTAGTTCTAAAAAACACGTTATAGTTAGAGATATACTGATCCATATTTAAGCCCTATTTCTTCAGTGATTTTTTTGGAGATTTTGGAGATTTGGATTTCACAGAGGCGTCGTGCAGTGGCACAATGCTTTTTCTCAGGGCACTCAAATGAATAATGGCTTATGTATATGGATGTATTTTCACTTGTACATTCTAGATCAGGTCCTATTTTTTCATGACACCTCTTAATTGTGGAGAAAAATCCAAAAAAAACCTTTTTTTCATGTTTCTGCCAGTGATTTTGACTAGGCGCGACGCTTATGGAGTGAGGTTGGGAGAATCAATTTTGGGGTTTTTATCAGTTTTGAAGGTTCATTGGAAAATAAACACATAAGTATACATATTTCAACCTTAATACTTGAAAATAGATGTTTTAAAGTGGGTCAAATTCACCTCTAAACATGCGCAACGTTTCTACTGGAGAGGCACGACTTTTCTGTAAATGATGCTACATTTCTGCATTAGATTTCCTTTGGAAAGTTGTCAAGCTAAGAAATCTCCACACTTTGAACTTCAGCTGGCCCATGAGGTTTCATTTTGGTAATTGAGTTTTTTTTTTCCTCTTACGATGAGGAAACATGTAATTAAATGAAAGAGACACACACTCATAGTCTTTAGCTGAATTTCAAGGAATGGTTTCGAACTCCCGTATATTCTAGGAAGTGACTCATATGATGTAATTATGATGCTTTTTGTAATATCCCAAAATGGGGAAGCAACAATATCTGAACACAAACTAGAAATAACAATGTAAATTAACTCATGAAATGTAAGAAGATCATATAGCCATCATATTAATTTCATAAAAGAAAAATATATGCAAGATCTTGATGAAATAATCGCTCATGTTAGGCCACAGAAGCCTTAAGAAAACATGTACATGAAATATGAAAAAACATGTTACATAAAGAATGCCCAAGGCTATGACAATGCAGTTTTATTAATTAGAACTACTGCTAGAAAGTGTCAATACATAGATCTGAAAATATATGGCTCATACAAGGATGGGATCAAATACCTAAACCCCTAAAAAAAATTTCAAGACAATCCGGAAAGGATTTCCTGAAATATGCAAAAAGTGAAAAATGTCGGAATGCAGTCCTAGGACTGAACAACAGCTGTAACTCAATAATTGGACGGAGATGGATGAAGATGATACATGAGATGAATAGAACTCCTCCAATAGATCTTCCAAGTGAAAGGCTGATCCTAACACTAATGATCTCACCCTCCAATCAAGCAATGAAACCCCTCACTGCAAATTCTCTCTGAAATAAAGTAGTCAAAGAGAGGGACTGCGCTGTAGGTGATGGAAAATGTGTTGTCCTAGTGCCAAGATATGAAATATGCTCCAAAATCTCCCTCACTAATTTCCCAAAGGAAATAAAGCTTCCCCCTCTGAAAATACAAGCTCCAGAAGTGGTGTTCTCAACCCTCGACTGCAACACCCTGCAACACAACCCAACTCTAAATAGAAACTATGTTGTAGTTG
This sequence comes from Pinus albicaulis, assembly GCA_034641835.2. Lineage (NCBI taxonomy): Eukaryota > Viridiplantae > Streptophyta > Pinopsida > Pinales > Pinaceae > Pinus > Pinus albicaulis. The sequence continues at coordinate 1,411,645,008 of CM076575.1, forward strand.
AAGAAGGTAGCTTGGCCTCAATCCTGGACGTGGAGAAATGAAGTATAAGCTCCCTCAAGAGGCCTCTCAATAAAGGAGAAGTAATTCCTAAATAGGAAATCCTTGTGCTAAGCAGCACAACAATCTCAACTAAATAGTTGAAGAATGCACAATAGTCATGCAGGCCACAAATTCAATAATGAATAACATGTCTTGCTATGGCTGCCTTGCCCTCCTTATAAAAAAGTGGAAGCATTCTCATCTTGGGTGCCACTCATTAGGGTTTCCTCCAGCAAGGAATTTTCCTCCCACTATCACTGTGTTGTCTCCATAGATGATCTCCACCTTCCATTCCAGCGTTGTTGACTTGGTCAAACATGACCTTGTCCACCTACAATTTCCCCTTTTCACACATGAGGGTGTGAAATATAGCTACATAATGATCCCTTTTCACATCATGAGGGATTTTATTCCTATTTTAGAATTGTATGGGCCTCCTTACCCATTTATTCATCTCCTAGGTGTGAAAAGAAAAAATCAATATTACAATTAGTTGCATGCTAATTTTGGAATATTACAATCCTCCACTCCCAAATGTTTCTTGTCCTCAAGCACCTGCAAGGATAGAACTGAAGAACCTTCTCTCCTCCTCCTGTAGCATCCTCATATGATAAACTCCTCCAAGGAATAAGATGTTGTTTCATCAATAAATCTCCATATTTCGCCTCCCAAGCATGCAAGCTAGATAAATAGCTATCATCATGAAGAAGTAAAATACCCAAGGAGGCAATAAGGTGATGTCTATAAGTCCCTTTGAGGCATGGGATCTGAAATTCATTGGGAACCATCATCCCCATGTGGATCTCCCATCCCTAAGCTATCACCCATACAGGATGAGCCACCCTCCAAAATGGTAACTCATACAAATCCTCCTCCACCTTTGGCTCCTCCAATGTTGTTGTGAAACTAGCTCCAAAATTAGAAGAAAATAGGTATCAACACCTTAGAAATAAGCCACTTCAAGGGGGAAACCTCCAATACATTACACGAATGAAAAATTCTTGGATGATACAAATTACAAAACCTCCTTTCTATATATAGGAGTCCATGGGGCCACAATGTAATCCTAGTGGGGCCACAATGTAATCCTAGCCGACCTAACAATAATAATCTAAGGGCACAATAATAACAATATGGGGGTTACAAGGGTACAATAATAACAATAAGGGGGTTACACTAACAAAAATAAGGGACTATACTAGTAATATAGGGACCTAACATGCCCCTCTCCTTCAAAAAAAGTGTTGTCCTCAACGCTTGAGTAGCTCTGGGTGCTTTTGTATAAAATTCTCATCTTCCCATGTAGAATCTTCAGTGGGTAAGTTCTTCCACTTGATGAGATACTCTGAAATTGATCGATTCCGTAGCTGTCGAGTTCTTGTTTCCATGACTGCTTCAGGTTCCAATATGATTTTTCCTTCCTCATCAAGTTCTGGCAATATTTTTTGAACCGGAAGATTTTCACCTATAACCTTCTTTAAGCATGAAACATGGAAAACTGGATGTACTCGCGAAGAAGCAGGAAGCTCCAATTTGTATGCCATAGTACCAATCTTTTGCAACATCTTGTAAGGACCATAGTACTTTGGCGATAATTTATTATCCTTCTTAGCTTGCTTGAGGGACATTTGTTTGTATGGTTGTAGCAATAAAAATACCCAGTCTCCTACATCAAAACTTCTCTCGCTGTGATGTTGATATGCCTGTTGTTTCATTCAATTTTGTGCCAAATTCAAGTTATCCTTTAAGAGTTGGAGAACTTCTTCTTGATGTTCGATGTGATCTTCCACTGCTTGAACCTTCAAATTTTCTCTTAAATATGATGTGATGGATGGTGGATGATATCCATAAAGTGCCATAAATGGGGTTATTTTTGCTGCAATATGGAAGGAAGTGTTATACCGCCATTCAGCGAGAGGTAACCACCTGACCCATTGTGTTTGTTTATCGTATACAAAAAAACGAAGATATCGTTCCAAAAATTTATTTACTATCCTAGTTTGACCATCAGACTGAGGATGATAAGATGAGATATGAGCTAATTGAGTACCCAAATAAGAAAATAACTCCGTCCAAAAATTTATAGTAAAAATGGGATCTTTGTCTCTCACAATAACCCTTGGGTTTCCATGTAGCTTTTGAATTGTGTCCATAAATGTAGTAGCAACTTGCTTTAAATGCATGAGATAATGCACAAAAGTGTGCATACTTGTTAATTCTATCAACTACCACCATGATGACACTCTTTCCTTCAGACTTAGGTAAACATGTGATAAAATCCATTGAAATCTCCTCCCAACGTTGACTTGGAATGGATAAAGGTTGTAGAAGACCCGAGGTCTTAATTGTGTCAACTTTATTATGCTGGAAAACCAAACATTCTGCCACCAAATTTTGAATATCAGATTTAAGGCCATCCCAAAAAAATTATTTCTTCACCCTATGGTAAGTTTTTAAAAATCTCGAGTGTCCTCCTAAAGGAGAAGTGTGCAATTCCAAAAGAATCTTTTGTTTTAGTTGGGAATTCTTACAAAGATATAAGCGATCCTTGTACCATAAGGAATCATTTTTCCAACTAAATGTATCAGATGTACTAGGATCTTGCTGCAACTTTTGAATGAGTATCCATACATCTTTGTCCTTCTTCCATTCATTTCTTGCTTCAGTTATCCAATCTGGTTGGATAATAGAAATGGCACAAAGCAATGCTTCCACCTCTTCATTCTTTCTTGAGAGTGCATCTGCAACAACATTAAGCTTTCCTTTTTTGTAGATTATTTCAAAGTCATAACCCAACATCTTTGTGACCCATTTTTGTTGCTCTTCTGAAGATAGTCTTTGTTCCAAAAAGTGTTTAAGAATATCATGATTAGTTTTTACCTTGAAGTGTCTTCCCATTAGGTAAGTTCTCCATTTATTTAGTGCATGCAATATTTCTAACATTTCCTTCTCATAAATAGGTTTCTGTAAATACTTTCCTTTGATTGGACGACTTTCAAAAGCAATGGGTCTTCCTTCCTACATTAAAACTGCACCAATTCCATTTCCTGAGGCATCACATTCCACAATAAAGGTTTTTGTGAAGTCCGGCGTAGCTAAGACCGGTGCTAGGCACATTGCCTCTTTAAGACGTTAAAAGGCCTTAGTTGCTTCAGGAGTCCATGAAAATGCATCTTTCTTCAATAATGTTGTTAGAGGTGCTACTATTCTCCCATAATTCTTAACAAACTTGCAATGATACCTTGTTAACCCGAGAAATCCTCGCAACTGTTTTATGGTTTTGGGGACTTTCCATTCCTTAATGGCTTTAATTTTGTTAGGGTCTACCTTAACACCCTCATGAGATACAATATGACCCAAATATTCCACCTCTTGTACTCCAAAGAAACATTTGGATGTTTTTGCATATAATTGTTTCTCCTGCAATAGTTTGATCACCCTATCAACATGTTGAACATGATCCTTCCAAGACTTGCTGTAGATTAGTATATCATTGAAAAATACTAGCACAAATTTTCTAAGGAAGGGTTTGAAAATGGAATTCATCAACCCTTGAAATCTAGAAGGTACATTGGTAAGGCCAAAAGGCATGACCAAAAATTCATAATGACCCTCATGAGTTCAAAATGCTATTTTCAGGATATCTTCAGTCTTCATTCTAATTTGATGATATCCGGAATGAATATCCAACTTGGTAAAACAAATTGCTCCATACAATTCATCCAAAAAATTCATCAATCACAGGAATGGGAAATTTACCTTTAATGGTGAGCTTATTGAGCTCTCTATAATCTGGACACTTGTGCCATGATCCATCCTTCTTGTGTACCAATACTACAGGAGAAGAGAGAGAACTTTGACTAGGTTGAATTATACCCGCCTCTAACATTTCTGCAATCATGCGCTCAATTTCGCTCTTTTTGACATAATGATATCTATATGGTCTGATGTTTGGAGGAAGACATCATGGAATCAAATGAATAGCATGATCATGATCACAAATAGGTGGGAGTCCTTTGGGAGTTTCAAACACCTTGGAATGATTATCCGAGACTTTTTGGAGATCTACAGAAATAGATGATTTTGATGTTGGAACTTCTAGTGAGAATAATTGTGAAATTACACCTCATTTTTCTTTCTTTATAAGATTTGTCATGAAAGTATAGATTATTATCTTTCCTAGCTTCCCTACAATACCCTGTAATTCGAATTCCTTTCCTTCCAAAAAAAAAATCAAGAAAAGTTCTTGAAAATTAAAAGCTACCGTCCCCAAAGATTGTAACCATTGTACTCCTAGTACAACATCAGCACCTCCCATAGGAATGGAAAGCATAGGAATATTCAATACATATTCCCCCATGGTTAGCTTGATATTATGGCATTTTCCATAGAAATTTATAGTTCCTCCATCTGCAACGATCACTTGACATTATGGTGCTGGGTATAGGAAACAATTCAATTCCTTGGCTACCTTACAATGAATAAAATTATGGGTACTACCTGAATCAATCAACACTATTACCTTTTTCTTCTTGATATGTCCTTATATCTTGAGATTTTGAGGAGTGCTAATTCCTGCCAATGCATTACATGATATGGTCGGACTCATTTCTTCCTCGTCTAGGGCTGGTTCCTGGTGTATTTCCTCTTCTTTTGAAGATTCTTATTCATTTTCTTCTTCCTCTTCACAATCTATGTAAAATAATTTCTTCTCAGCACACTTATGACCTTTAGTGTATTTTCTATCACAACTGTAGCAAAGCCCTTTTGCTCTTTTTTCTTCCAATTTTTATGGTGTCAAACTTGTAGCTTGTGGAAATCTAGGAGTAGCAACATCTCCATCTTTATAGAAGTGAGTGGTAGGCTTCCTTGTCGCCATAATTTTACATTCAATTTTTCTTTCCAACCTGTTGAAGCCTCGAAAATCGTTGCTTCAAACATTAGGAGAAAACCACCAGGTCCGGACCTTCGTACAACTCCTTTTCCATTTGGTGTGGTGGCTCCGACTGGATTTATAGGAAAAATTTCCTAATAATAAATGGATTTGGTGATGGATTGTTTGTGAAAGTGGATAAATGGAACTAACTAACTGATTTAATCTATCTAACTTAATCTATAACTTGCAAATAATTCTAAAACTAACCCGGGTATTAAGTATGAATACGACTTAAAGATTGTTTCAATTAAGAAAATAACCATGAAAATGTATTATTATTCAAAAGAAAGATGTAGTATCATATAATGATAACTCTGTTTAAGAAATTAAACAGAGTTAGAATAGCACATCGCATTCATAATTCTATATATCATTTGAACATACTATGATAGATGAATATTTCTATATCTTCAAAAATGATATGATAAAGAAATATTTGAGAAACAAACATATATAAATGATAGAAAATTTCAAAGAGAATACTTCATTACATAAACAAAATATCAACAAATCGATAGAAATACCAGATTCATTAAGATATTTTCTCTTGACAAAATTGATCTGTCCCAAGAAGGATTACATGGATTTCTTGTTATGTGGTAAAGAAATATCGGAAATTTCTTTTACTCTATCAAGGTCAATATATATGCCATGTTTAGATACAACAAATCCTACGAGTTTTCTTTCATTGAGAGCAAAGAAGGATTTCTTTGGATTTAGAGAAATTCCAAATCTCCTACATCATTCAAATATCTGTTTCAAATCATGCAGATGATTAGCTATTTTCTTTGAAAATACGGTTATGTCATCAAGATAAATAACAAATGATCTATTAATCAAAACCTTGAATGCTATATCCATGGCTCTCTGGAAAGGAGCTCCTACATTTATCAGACCAAAAGGCATATTTTGGTAGGCATAAGTTCCCCATTTGGTTCTGAAAGTAGTTTTTAGCCTATCACCTGGAAGTACCAATATTTGGTTATAGCCTGAAAAACCATCAAGAAAAGATATGAGTTCAGAACCAGCTACCTTTCGAAGTATTTGTTCCATCGTTGGCAATGGGAAGTTATCCTTTTGACATGCCTTATTCAAATTTCTAAAATAAATACAGATGCTAATATCTCTATTCTTCTTCCTTACAGGAACCATATTTTAGACCCAACTAGAATTTCTTACAGGAAAAATAATTTTCGCCTTTAAAAGTTTGTTGAACTCTGACTTGATTTGTCCTTCCAGATTGGGATGAATTTTTCTTAACTTCTGTTGTACTGGCTTTACATCGGAAAGCATTGGAATAGTATGTTGAATAACATAAGTATCATAAGTTTTAAAATCCTCATAATTCCAAGCAAAGACATTTTTGTACTTATTCAGAAGTCTGATGAAAATTGTCCTTTCCTTTGATGTTAAATCAAGTCCTAAATTAACAATCTATGGTTTAGACTCAGTACCAAGATTTACCAATTCAAACTTCAAAGTAGAACTTTGAAGTTTAGCATTAGTAACCTTTTTGAATCTATCTTTGATATCATATAATTCTTCAAGTTTGACTACAGATCTGGGAATAGGATTTTCGTTGTCTTTTGATGTGTTTTGAATATCATGATCATTTTCATCAATTATTTGGACATCATAAGATTTTTTTGAATTCAAGAAATTTAAGATATCTTCATTATGATAAAATACTATCCAATTGGTGACATTATCTAGCATAGAATGTCTAAAGATTAATTCCATTGAAAACCTATCTGGACTATAATCTTCAGCTGGGAGGAGCTTGGAAGCAACATTAGCTAACAAATCAGCTGATGAATTCTGAGCTCTAGGGATAGAAAATATGTTGAATGCTAAGAATTGAGTGGTAAGATCTTGAACAAGAGATTTGTAATGTTTAAGATGATCTAAAAGACAATGGATAGTGTTTCTTACTTGTCTAATAACAATTTCGGAATCACCATACACTTTCAGGTACTTAACATTCAACCCTATTTCTTTATAAAGCCCTTGGATCAAGGCTTCATATTCTGCAGTGTTATTCGTACACTCAAATTATAATCTACATGATAGCATATTTTTTTCCCCATTTGGATCAACTAAGATGCATCCTGATCCTGCGCCATCATTTGATTTTGCTCCATCAAAATATAAAGACCAGAATAAAGACTTATCTACAGGTTTATCTACAGATTGATCAGAAACATTAACAATTCTTGAAGAATCAGTTTGTGAAAAATTTTCAATTTGTGAAATAAAAATATTTACAGAAAAAGGTGATTGCGGTGCTGTGAAATTTCCAAGAAATGATTCAGCAGAATAACCTTTGAGAATGTTGTTATTAAAAGCTATAGGTTCATTTTCTTGTTCAAATTTTGTTACAGTATGCATCATATGTTTTTCTCCCTCAACGTTGATTTGATTTGGTTTCCCTTTGAGAGGAAGCCACACGTGAGAATAATCAATGGCGATATAACCATTAAGCTTTGTAGACCAATCCCTGCTTAATATTAATCCATAAAACTCAAGAATATCTGCAATCAATATATCAATTCTCTAGACTATCCTGGGATCAGAGGCAAACCTAATGGTGACTGAATTAATTTGTCCCACAACTTTCACTTTAGTCCGATCTAATTGAACAATATGAACTGCAGAATTCTGGGGTTCGATGTTTAATTTTGAGCAGACTGAAGTAGGCATTATGTTAGATGATGCTCTTGAATCTATCAAGCAGTTATGCAAATTCTTGTTATAGATTTCATAAGTCAAAATAAAAGGAGGTGTCTGAGAATTTGATCTTTCTCCAATAATAATAGTATCAGTAGCATATACTTTATTTGGTGGCTTACCTGATCCTTTGGCTGCTTTGGCAACTACACCTGGTAGAGGAGAAATAGGTGTTGCATTTAATTCTTTCAATAACAACTTTTGTTGATGCTTAAGTTTACTGAGTTCATGTAGAGAGATATTTGCTCTGGTTTTCTTCATGTATTCAACAATGTTATAATCCATAGGATCTGATACTACCAGAGTCTTAGATGTTGTTGTAGGAGGATTAGAAGATGATGGTTGATTTTGAGTAGGAAAAGAAGAAGTTTTCTTTACAGGGGATTTGTCTTTAGTAGTCGAAGTTGAACTTTTCTTCTTGGGAACTATTAGGACAAGCTCTGCTGCAGATTTACTTCTTGTACTTACTAGCATGGCTTCTTGTTCTTTTTAACTGTCTGAATTAGGAAGAATTAAATCCCACATCCCATGTAATTCAGTTATTTCTTCTTCTTCATCTTCTTCCGATAATAGAGGTGTATCTTCTTCTTCATCTTCTTCTAGATCTGACTCTACATTGGATATTGAATTGGGTGGTTTAGATTCAGTTTTCTGATTCCTTTTGAAGTTCCTATAAGATCTATTGGTGGAAGTTTATGCTACTTGTTTTTTTGATTTCGATCATTTCATTAGACAAAGTATTCAAAACTTTTTGTAAGCCTTCCATGTCATAAGGATCCCTAGGTGTTTTCTTCTTGGGATCACCCTTAAAGCTAACTTTTTTGGATTTTTTGTCTTCAATATAATTCTTCTTATCCAAAGCAATAATCCATCTTTCAACTGCAATTGCCTCTTTCATGTTTTCATCCAAAGTAGGTTTAGCAGCTCTATCTACAAAAGTTGCTATATTCGAAGGCAAAGATGTTATATACCATTCACTTTGGACTTGCTCACTAGGTTTTGAGGTTGTAGGAATTTTATTCAAAAGTTTGTTGAATCAGGAATTAAAATCTTTGATAGGTTCTTCGGATTCTGCTCTCAAATTGGAGAGATCATTAATTAAAGTCGCTATTGATCTGTCATCTCCAAATTTGGTTAAGAAATTTTCCTGGAAAATATCCCAACTTGTAATAGATCCAGATGGTGATGAAAAATACCAAGATCCTGCTGGCCCTTGTAAATTATAAGGGAATAACCTAACCACAACATCTTCATGTTGTACTTCATTTAAATTTACAGATAACATAAAGTTATTAATGTGTTCTTCTGCTTGTATACCAAGGTCAGGACTAAATTTTGGCAGCCATTTTTCAGGATGATCTGGAAAATCATGCAAAGCTGCAGGAATTTCAACAACCCCTGGATTAGTCCATGGTCTTTGTGCCATTGTTGTGATAATAGTTGAGGGACTTGAAGAGACAACTGGTGTTTGAGTAGAGGTTGTTGGATTAACTATACTCTTTTGGGTTTGAGTTTAGGAAGTAGATGAGTGAATTTGTGATGAAGAAATAATATCACTACCTAACTCCGATGGTGTCTTTCTGGTTTTAACTCGACTAGGTAAAGGAAATTCCCTTGGAGGAATACCAAGTTCTTCGCTTTGTGACCTAGTGAGAGGTTTGGAAGAAAGAAATTGTGAAGTAACACTACCTTCGAATAATTCAGACTCTTCTAACAATAATGAGAACCCTTGTAATTTATGAACTAAAGCCTGTATTTTAGGGGACTGAGGAGGTTGATTGTCTGATAGATCTAAGGCTTTAGTAGTGGGTGTATTGATGTTCTTCTCAATTTCTTCCCTAGAGATTTGAGATGTAGAGGAAATTGAAGAAGGTGACGAGGGTGAATTACTCTTGGAATGGCCTATAGATTTGGATTTACTTGCCATTCATAGCTTAGGCCCTCCTTCTAGCACCAAATATGTTGAAGCCTTGAAAATTGTTGCTTCAAACATTGGGGGAAAAACACCCAGTCCGGACCTTAGGACAACTCCTTTTCTGTTTGGTGTGGTGGCTCCGACTAGATTTATAGGACCAGTTTCCTAATAATAAATGGATTTGGTGATGGAGTGTCTATGCAAGTGGATAAATGGAACTAACTAACTAATTTAATCTATCTAACTTAATCTATAACTTGCAAATAATTCTAAAACTAACCTGGGTATTAAGTATGAATACGACTTAAATATTGTTTCAATTAAACAAATAACCATGAAAATGTATTATTATGCAACAGAAAGATGCAGTATCATATAATGATAACTATGTTTAAGAAATTAAACAGAGTTAGAATAGCACATCACTTTCATAATTCTATATATCATTTGCACATACTATGATAGATGAATATTTCTATATCTTTAGAATTGATATGATAAACAAATATTTGGGAAACAAGCATATATAAATGATAGCAAATTTCAAAGAGAATACTTCATTACATAAAGAAAATAACAGTAAATCGATAGAAATACCATATTCATTAAGATATTTTATTGATGCAATTCAATATCCAGATCCTGTGCTTTAACTTAGAACAATCTTCAAGGTACATAAATGCAACTCTCAAAAATAATTCACCATGAAATCACAGAAATCTTGTGCTTTAACTTAGAACAATATTTGCGGTACATAAATGAAACTCTCAAAGAAAATTCACCATGAAATCATAGAATGTGATCCTTTATAAAAAAATAAGGTAGTCAATGGAGTACATAAATATATTATCCAAAGCCCAAAATATTACAAATTCAGGACCCCTTTCTAAATGCATGAAAGGGGTTTAAATAGGAAATTAACAAAACAAATTAACTATAACTTATGCTAGAAACTATCTTTGGAGATTCGGGAAAAGACTTGCAATATCAAATCAAATAGATTCATTGAATTTCCTTTGTATTCAATGTGCTGAGGTGGCATATTTTAAGAATATCTTTAACTTTGGTTGGATGACTCGTCCTTGAATGCAACTGACTAGTGTATGTGGCATCAGATAGCTCTAGAATGATGTAATTTATGGCATTAGAAAGGCATTTGATTTCCATCTTCTGTCTTTGTGGTTTGATCAAATACGTCCATAGGACATCCCATGTAATTTCCTGTATTTGGCTGATCTTTTGATTCTTGTTGATTAATTCCTGCTTCCACCTAGTATTAGTTTCTTTCACCTTTGGCAATTTACCTGGAGTACAATCTGAAATTAAATTAGTAGCATATAAACTATCATGAACTAATTGTGTCAAATTGTTCATTATGGCTCTAGCCCTTGATGTAACACATTCTTCTTTAATCAACTGTGATTCCCATTTAGCAAACAAAATTTCTTTATGCCTTTCTTCTATCTTTTGAAGATTTGTACTCTTTCCTTGTTCTGAGTCCTGCCATCAAATAAATTCTAAAATCTTATCATCTGCATTCTCAAATTCAATTCTGGTACTGACTGATTCATCAATGAGGGAAGATGTTATTTCACATAAAGGTTCAGCTTGTGCAATGTTTTGACATAGATCATCCAACTGCTGAGACAATAACTTGCTTGTTTCCAGAGCTTCTGTTCTAAATTGGTCAATTTTAGGATAATCCTTAAATTTATCCAATCTTGCTTGAAATATTTTTTCTTGTTCTTCTTTGGTAGTTTTCTCATTTTGCAGCAAGGTATGTAATTTGGATACTTCTTGAGACAAATGTTGTTGTTTATTCAAATCTTGCTAATCAAGCTTCTTCTTTTCAATACTCAGTTGTTCTTCCAATCATTTGGCTCTGAGTATTTCTTCTTCCAACTGTTGCTCCAACTGCAATATTTTTTGTTTGTCACCTGTTGTTTTCTCCTCTAGCAATGCTATCTGTAAGTCTTTTTGCTTTATCATTTGATTGACTTCAGCAGCTTTATCTATAGTGGCTACACTGTAGGCACCTGCATATTGTGATAGTTTGGTAAGATCCTCTCAAGGATTTACCTCAATATTCTTCCATGCAACATTCATTAACTCAACTTCTGAAGTTGCAAGTGGTCCTTCATCTACCTTCCTTCTTTGCCTTTGTTTTCTGAAAACAACTCTATGCTTAGGACTATAAAATATATCCAGAGGAGGGATGTCTTCAACTCACAACACAATTTCTTCCGATGGATTTTCAGGAATGATCTCCATATCCCGATTATTCAAATTATCAAGTTGAGGATTGTTTTGTTCTCCTATTTGTTGAGAAAATTGTTCATATTTTTGTAGCAAATGGGAAGTAATAATCACTTCAGCAAAATTTTTCTCTTTCTGTGAGGTTTTTTCTTTTCCAAGTTGATTATCGAGCTTATTGCCTGTATCTTCTTTTTCAGACTGCACATTAGCCTTGTTGCTAGTATTCTCCTTTTTTGTCTGCACATCAAGCTTGCTACCTGTTCTTTCCTTCTCAGTCTGCATATCAATTTTGCTGGTAGACACTTCTTTTTCTGTTTTTCTAGCTGCATCTTCCTTTTTCTTTTGTTCTATTTCCATACTTTCATTTTCTTATAAAGGAATCCTTAGCTACTCAAGGGGAACTTTAAGTAATCTCTGGCTTCTGAATTGCATAAATTTTTTAATGTCTTATGCTTGAAACTTGGATTTAGCTAGATCATATACTCGGGAAAACTTCTCAATTGAGACAAATAAATCATCAAAGACATTAGGCTCATGCTCAAACTTAGCAATTTGGACCAAACTTGTGAAATCAAAAGCCACTTTATTTGGATCATACTGTTTCCCTGGAATGGTTGCAAGCTTAAGATTGCTTATCTTAAGGCTTTATTTTTCAGCATGTTTAAAATCATTAAGAGCATAGGTTCCACAATGGAAAGGAAAAGTAGACCACATCAATTTTTTAGAATTCTTTAGACACTTGGACATCCCTCTTTCTGTCAACTGATAAGAAATTTCTTGAGCTAAAAGTTTATCAGGGACATATAGAGGTAAGACATGAGGTTCGAAAATGCTTCCAAAACCTCTAATATAGGTAAAATTTTCTTCTCCAAACCAATTGCTGATTAGGGATATATCAAGCTTTTCCTTTTCAGAGAGTCGGGGAGGAAATTGGTAAAAAATGGTTTGATAAATAGGTAACAGGAAGCCGTGGCAAATTCTATATACATGGTTTTTGAAATGAGCCTTCCACAAATGTTTATGGTAAATGTGAATCGGAACAGGTTCCTGTGAAGTCCATTTCCAACCTAAAATAGGGAATTCAGAATTAAAACACAGAGCATCTAAGATATAGGCACATAAATGAAATGGGGAAGTATTTCCACTATTTTTATTCTTCCTATAGTCAAAAATTCTATCAGCCATCTTATCAGAAAGAATAACTGACCAATCCATAATCTCAGAATTTATAGAAGCATGAATTAGGGGTATCATCTGAATTGAAAACCTTACAGAATTATCATTCCCGAAAATTCTACACATCATTGCAACAACATAGCAATACGGGGGTGCAAGAGACTCTGCGGAATACATACCTGAAGTCTCATCCTTATGCTTTTCTGGAGCTCGTCTCCATTCTTTAATTGGGTTTGATTCAATTTCATTGCTTGAGGTAAAATTTGCTATGAAGGCTTTGTTGTAGATCTTATGAGGATTTGGCAGATGGTATATTTCCTTGATGTCTTCTGCTCTAAAATACCCAAAAATTTTACCCCCAGCTATCATGAATGTTCTATTTGTGATGGTGGTGTTGTCTATCACCCATCGTATTACGTCATAATATGGGAATGTGTTTGCTCGAGCCGCAATTCTATGAAGAAAATAATTTGCGAGCTGCTTGATGGGATTGTCATCTGAATCCAATTCTTCATCTCGCATTGTTTCCTTTACCTTTGTAACTATAGGGTCTTCTTTTTCATGCAGGTTATAAACGTCTTCCCAAGAAAGCTTCCCGATACCCTGGCATGCAGTATCTGTAACCAACTTGATTTTTTCTAGTTTTCCTTTTGGCATTGCGGTAATGGCAGCAGTCTTTGTGGTGGTAGCAGTTCTTGATTTCTTAAGCTTCTTAGACATATTCTTTGCCTGGTATCATTTCACTAGTTTGGCGAAAAAAAGGGCTGGATGTTCTATAGTTCTGCAAATGAGACAAACCTTTCATTCACGGGAAGAAATGAAGTTAGGAGAACAGCTTATGCGAAAATATTTTTATTAATGATCCTAATTGATTAACTCCGTATTAAACTTAAATGCACTCAATGATAGTCACATTCATGCATTCATAAGAATCAATTACCGTAATTCGTTTTATTTTCCAATTAATGATACTCGTACGATCAGAGATTGGCGATATTGAAATGTTAATGTAAAAATTTTCCCTTTGAATTTTCTGATTGCGATTGACCGAAAAATATATGAGCGGTGCAAAATAACGATTAATAAAGACTAAAAAATTCATCTCATCGGAGTTTTTGAAAGGAAAAGGAAATAAATCTCATATTTTCTGTCGATTTGCGATTAGCGATAAAGGTATATCACATTGGATATTTCCAAAGGGATTGAATTGTTCATTATTTTCACCGAAATGCGATTGCAATGATGATGAGACCCATCACATCAGAACTTTTATAAAACAAGTAATCTTTGCTTTTACAACATGTGATTGCGATCTGTTGTATCGCATCAGAGTTTATAAAATAGACTGAATGGAGGATAACCTTTTTGAAATGCGATTGCGATAAGTTACATCGCATTGGAGTTTTGCAAAACAAATGTGAAACCTTAAGATTCTACCGATTTGCGATTGTGATTTACTTTATCGCATCGAAATTTTTAACATGAATACATTTACACTTTGTGCTGATGCAATATAAGACTTATGATTCATCGGATCAGAATAAAATTCAATGTTACTTGTGTTCATTTGCATTTGAAATATGTGATATGCAGTGCATTACTTTTAAACAATGAATCTTTTTATTGTTTTATTTAAAATAATCAGATTTCCTCAAAATATTTTATTTCTATCTAAAATAAAGGGGACCTATTTCTAAAATAAAATTTATTCTAAAATTTTGAAATGGGGAGGGTTGTTGTACCATACAACACAACTTGAATTCCTTCTCCAATGAATCAGGTTCCAAAACGTGAACTTCATGTTGGATATTATCCTTTAAAGTACCTATGAAGAGACCAATCATGTGTTCCTCTGGAATATCAGTTACCCTTATATTCAATTTTTGGAAGTCCTCAATGTGCTCCCCCACTGAACACTTTTGTTTGAGATTTATCAATTGGCTAAAGGAAGTGTTGCTCTTTTTATCCTCATAATGTGCTATCATTTCCTCCGTAAAAATTGACCAAGTGACAATTTTTTTACGGGAGAAAAGACATCGATACCATACAAATGTATTTTTTTCTAAATGTAAAGTTACAATGCGTAACTTTTGTGTGTTTTGCACATTATTGAGATCAAAATATTGCTCCATCTGTAGTATCCATGTTACAGGATCCTTTCCATCAAACTTCCTCATATCTATTTTTGGAATATGGTGGTTCTTCCCTCCAACATTAGAGTTTATGAAATCACGATTAACATTTATTTTGTTCTCATCATGAGTTTCCTCTACTATCCTTTCACCATTAGAAAAAATTTCTTGTATCAACTTTGTCAAACCTTCCATGTCTGTTTTTAGATCATTCTTCATGTTTTCCATCTTAGCTTCCATGTCATCCATCTTAGATTCCATGCCAGCTTCCATGCCATCCATCTTAGCTTCCATGCCATTCTTCAAACCATCCATCTTAGATTCCACGGATTTCTTTAAACCATCCATCTTAGTTTCCACACCTTTCTTCAAAACTTCCATGTCATTTTTTGTTGCTCTTTACAAGAGCGAAATTTTTGCACTTGATCTTGTAATTTTGATATGTAATGTTTCCATTCTTCATCTTCATGAGTCATAGTAGAGCCTTCTAAAGGCTTAATGGGTGTTGAATTATTTTTAGGAGCCATTTTAGAATCCAATACTGATATCTATTCTATAATATGCCCTTGGAATCAATTCAACTTTATTCTTCAAACAAGACTTATGCAATTCGGAAAAAAAAATACACACCTTTTACTTAGTTTTGAGGAGCTCGATATTGAAATTGACTTATCTCTATACTTGAAAATCCTAAATATTTGAAATTAAACCCTGTAGTATTCCTTTGAAGCTTCTTTCAAATTCCATAGGTCTGACTTTATTTGGATTCTTCAAGACAAAGTTATGTCCAATCTCCCACAATGACCTAATTATGGACTAGTTCAATAGAGCGAACTTGTGCGACTTGCCACGTGTCACTTTTTTCTCCTTTGGATATGACATTTATAGACATGAAAATATATTTTGTGTACTTCCAGTCACTTTTTATAGAATTCCAATCTAATGCTCAGAGAGAGAGTTATGAATATTTTCCCATGATCACCTCTTTCAGATGAAATTCGGGAGCTTGAAAAAGCCCCAACTTCCACAGATCATATCTCCGAAAATATTGCGAACCAAGCCCTAAAATTTTGCGATGTTGTTCCTCAGGATTTTTGCTTCACGCTCTAAGAATTTCAGCTTCTAAACCTTCGTAGAAAAAAAGTTATAGTGAAAATTCTGTGATGACCTTTTTAAGTGAAATTCAAGAGCCTGCAAAAAGCCCTAACTTCCACAGATCATATTTCCGAAAATATTGTGAACCAAGCTCTAAAATTTTGCGAAGATGTTCCTTAGAATGTTGGCTTCACACTCTAAAAATTTCAGCTTCTGAATGTTCGTAGAAAAACATTTATAGCACAAATTCCACGATGACCTGTTCGGAGCAGCGAAACCCTAGAATCAAAAACCTCTGATACCAAATGTTGTGAAACCAGCTCCAAAAATAGTATAAAATAGATATCAATGCCTTTTAAATAATCCGCTTCGAGGGGCACCCTCAAATACATTACATGAATGAACAATTATTGGATGATACAAATTACAAAACCTCCTTTCTATATATAGGAGTCCATGGGGCCACAATGTAATCCTAGTGGGGCCGCAATGTAATCCTAGCCAACCTGACAATAATAATTTAAGGGGAAAATAATAACAATATGGGGGCTATATGGATACAATAATAACAATAAGGGGGTTACACTAACAACAATAAGGGACTATAGTAGTAATATAGGGACCTAACAAATATAAGTGGGTTGAATAGCTGAATATGGTAGACAACATAGCCTACTCCACACTGTCTATCTCTCCACTTATGATAAGTGTAGAGTAGCTGCTGATCTTGGGCTGCAATAATGTTGCCCTCAAGTGGCAAGAAGAAGATTGTATCTCCAAAGATCTCCTCCCTAACGTTATGAATCATGCTGGCCCAAACCATACCATATATGATGAGTAGGAAATCACCACCATATGGCATCCAAATGAGAGGAATATTGAAGGTTTCATGTAGTGATGGAAGGTAGCAATAGTTTCCCAAGTAGTCACAATGCATTTTTTCTAACTTCTGTTGCAAAACATAACATGGAAAGTTGTTTCTTGACAAATTTCTAGTTGTGTATGTCATCGCATTTACTAGTGAATAGTAAATGGCTGCGTATATCAACCGAGCATACATAGAATAATAAAACACTTGCCCAAGGCCATACAAGAGATGGTTGTCTCCATCATAAAAGTTGGCCCAAAATTGACCATGAAGCCCAAGGAGAGGCGTGCCCTCTTGTGGAGCAATCAACTGTATAGAAATGGTAGGAGCATGCAAATACTGTGTTAGATAATCAATAGTTGTAAAAAAAAAATTCTTACCATGTATTGAAACTAAGATGATGATAGGATCCATGAATAGTGGTATGACATACTCTCATGAATAGAAATGAATCATATGCTATATGAGGATCCTTCTTCTTATGCTTGGAAATCCAAGTCAAGAAGAGCATATCGCAGTAATAGATTTCTCCATCCACTACTCCATCACTCTCACCTCCTCCTTGTCCACCAAGTGCATCATATTTGAATTGATCCTGGGGATACTCCATCAATAAACCCCAACTCCCAAGTGTCAGCGCTGTTTTCCTTTGTAAATAGACTCTTTCCAACTCATAGCTCCATTCTTTGGCATGTTCAATGTTAAAGTCATCTCGCACAATGCTGCTATATATAGGAAATCCCTTCCAAAGTGGAAGTACCTCCTAATCATCCAAGACTAAGGAGTAGCCCCTTTTCACCATGATAGTGCCATCTCCTACTCCTGCAACATCATGCAGAGTATGGGAGAATATCTGCCCATGCTCTCCTGAGAGCAACCAAAGCAACAATAGTTCTTGTTGCCGCCTCACACCTCCATCATACAAATCATGTGGTGAAGAAATAATGATTGATATGAAGAATGTCATATCAACACAATGAATCCATACTCCTTGCTACCCTATGATGCAAGTGCCCTGCCAAATTTCGTCCACCCACATACCCTTTAAAAGAGGATATGTCACATGATGGCCAAACTACTTCAAGAGTAGCCAATGTAGCCAAGCCTCCTACTGCCCAGTGTCATATATTTGCAAGTAGCTTTCTAGCTTCTTTCTCTTCATCCACACCCATTCATCCAGATGTGGGTGCCTCCCATCATGCTCTACCTTGGTACTCTTCCAATGAAGACTACCATTCTCCCAAATCATATTTCTTCTCTTGCATTTCATGGGATGTTGAAATGAAACTCCTTGGAGATCTCCTAAAGAAGATCCCACACCAATGACCCAAATGAATCCATAGGGATCCAAGTATGCTGGAGGCAAAACCTTCTTACTGCTGCTTAATGAGAGTGCTGCTAATCTCCTTGATGATGTATTTGTTGTCTCATGCTCCAACTCAAGGATGAACATAGGGTTTTGCATAGGATTGTTTTGGAAAAATTTCATCTTGTCCTCCACAAATCCACACCCCAACCTCAAGTGTTGTGTGCAACTCATCAATGTCACATTAGGATGATGGTTCATCCCTTCCTTGAACAATTCAAGGTTGCACAACACTGTGCAATTCTCTTGTTCCAAATAAGTAGTATGCAATGCTATATATCCCTACATAAAATTTGCTGAATCAATAGGAAATGGAAACATAGGCATACCTTGGTGAAATTTCAAAGCATATTGTAAGGCTGCAAGAATTCCTTCCTCCAATGTGTTGACTTTTCCAATTGCTGATGATGATGGCTACTCCTCCATAGTTGTATCAATGTTGGTACATGCCTCCTTCAATGGTGGTGAGGGCTCCTCTTCTGATTTCTCCTTGCCAAATTTTTTAATCAACCTTTGAGTAAATTCTGTAAAAGTAGTCACTCTCGCATGACTCAAATGGATGAACCACCAAATGTTTGCTTCACCCTCAACGTGTAGTGCTACATCTCCATAGCCTATATTTCTACCACTAGATGTAGTAGCACTACAAGAAAAAAGGACATTGGTGAGGGGCGAAAAATGTCACCATAAGCTCATTGGTGACGGTCAAAAGAGCCTTCGTCACCAAAAACCGAACGTCACCAAAGGTGGCGTCACCGAAAGTATAGGTGTTGTAGTGACATTCAAGGTTCTTCACCAATAATGATTTATAATGACGGATAGTGACCGTCACCATTGCATATGAGCAATGGTGACAGAAAATAGCGTCCATCACCAAAAAGTTGAACGTCACCAAAGGTGGCGTCGCCAAAAGTATGTGTTGTGGTGACATTCAAGGTCCGTCACAAATATTTATTATAATGACGGATAGTGACCGTCACCATTTCAAATGAACAACAATGATTTATTGTGATGGACCTTCCATGGCTGTCACTATTGGTGCATATATATGGTGACGTTCATTGACCGTCACCATTTCATATTTGGTGAGGGTCAAAAAATGTCATGATAAGTTCATTGGTGACTTCAAAGTCTGTCACGAATAATGACTATAATGACAAACAGTGACCCTCACCATTTCATATCAACAACGATTTATGGTGACGGACCTTTCATGGTCGTCACTATTGATGTGTATATATGGTGGCGTTCATTGACCCTCACCATTTCATATTTTGGTGAGGGTCAAAAAATGTCACCATAAACTCATTGGTGATGGTCAAAAGAGCTTCGTCACCAAAAATTTATCGCTGCCATTCCATATGAATATCAGGGCACGATGGAATCGAACCACCAACCTCCTGCTTGTAAAGCAGGTGCTCTTCCGTTGAGCTAGCACCCTTTAAAGAATTAGAATACAGTGAAGAGATATACAAATCAGGACTGAAAAAGTGTGCAAATATTGTGATATGAATTGCCAATTTAATCATCTGAAGTCTGAAGTGGTGTATATCTACAAGGTAAATCGTGAATTGCCAAGTTAATCATCTTAAGTTTGAAGTGGTGTATATCTGCATAGAGAGAAAGTAAAAGAAAGGAAGGTAAATCGAAGATTTACCTTCCTATTCCTAGTATTCAAAAGAAAGTAATATATATATTTCAAGTGAATATGAAGTAAGAAGCATTGTCTTGACTAAAGCAAGGAAAATATAAGTAGAAACCAAGTTCTCTAAATGTTGGAGCAAATCAGTGTAAGACGATGAAAATATAAAGGATCAGCATTGGAAGCAATGGTGAGGTCTTGGAAGCATTCATAGGTCAAGGGTCTAAGTCCTGGTCATGGTACTTGTCATTTGAAGATCTATAAGAAGAATTTCTTGTGGGTTTTCCTCTCCAAGAGGGAGATGTTTTTCCCTCACTCTAGGAGCCTAACTTTGTATCTTTTGTATTTTGGTAATTTACTTGATGAAAGACTAAATAAGCTAAGCAAGAGAAGACATAAGTAACTCAAGTAAACTCACAAGTAATTATCAAGAAGAGAATTTGAATAAATCTCCAGCCCTACAAATTCTCAGCACATATATCACCTTGTTGAAAGTTGAAACACCAAACCATCCACTACCAAAATACAAAAGACACAAAGTTAGGCTCTTAGAGTGAGGGAAAAACCTCTCCCATGAAAGACTAAATAAGCTAAGCAAGAGAAGACATAAGTAACTCAAGTAAACTCACAAGTAATCATCAAGAAGAGAATTTGAATTAATCTCCAGCCCTACAAATTCTCAAAACATAGATCACCTTGTTGAAAGTTGAAACACCAAACCATCCATTTTTGTTGTTTAAGGATTTTTATGTGTAGCTATATTTTCATTTTGAATGGGAGGGCATCACAAAAACATACTTTCCCTAGTATTATCTTGAGTATAGATAAGACCTTCTCCAACAATAAAGGCTAATAGACGTATACTAGTTTCCCTGAGTTCTAAATCTACACCTTGCATAACATTTAGTCATGTCACTCGGTTCTTTGCAAGATGGCACATAAGAGTAATGGGTAAGGAACCTTGCATAGCATTTAGTCATGTCACTTGGTTCTTTGCAAGATGTCACATAAGAGTAATGGGTAAGGAAGATTTCATCGACTCACATAATAAGCTTGAAAATTTCCACAAATATCTTGGATTTCTTCCATAAAGAATTCAATCTCTAGAGCAGTTGATTGTCAATATTGGCGCAGCTACCTAAGTAGAACTACAAAAGTTTATATTTCACTATTATTAATTCAATTTCAAGTATTCTTTCTCTTGATAAGCTTCTAGTGTCTAATCCTACACTAATCATAGAAGATGTAGATACAAGCCCTTCCAAGACACTGAACCCCCTAAACACCACACTACTCGGCCACAAGGAAGACACATCCCATGGAACCTATGGAATGCCTCCCTCTCCACCATCCTTTCTGATGACCAGTGTCCTACCTATCTTTTGTGAGTGTTAGTTTTTCAAACATTGCTAGAGACATATAGATGATCAATGTTCAGTTCTGCTTCAAGGAAAGGTTCATTGGTGTTTTACATCTTTTGGAGATTGTCAATCTCTAGTTCGTATTGCCCTCTTTCGGATATGGCAGCCCTTACAGAGTTTGGAATTATTCAATCTATGGAAGATTTATGTTTTTCACCATGAGGATAGCTCATTCTATGCTTATGTTCTATGGAGGGATAAGGTATACCATCAGTGTTTGGCCAAAGACACTACTGATCAAAGATGCCCAATGTTTAGATCCCATTGTTTATTTTTATATGCTCTTATATTTTGATAAGAGTTTATGATCTCCACTTTTTTCTCTACTGTTTTTAATAATTTCTACAAATATAAGACATGTTTTCCAAAAAATAAAAAGCATTACAAAGTCCATCCTTACCTGGTATTACCATCAATTTCATATAGCAAAATTAAAGAAAACTAAGATGGGGAAAAGGAGAAGACGTGAACACCAATGGCATACGATTCTAATTTTAGCATGGATAAGTCAGATTCATATCTAGATATGGACATTCAACAACTAAGCTGCAGTTTTCTTCTGTATTTTTCAACAAATTAAACGTGATACAAAACTTTGTACAAGTTTTTATCCCAGCACAATGTTAGGGAAGTGTAATGGAATAAGAAAGGTAAAGTTTTGAACCTGCATACATTCATGCCAATAGGTGGAGATTGAAACATGTAGACATTCTTACTGCATATTTTCCTTTTTGGCATTGTCCATTATTCCAAACCCAACCTAGAATTCTGATAATAGTGACTAGTACAACTTGCTAGTATATACTATAGACCCATGTCAAATAATTGTGAAAATACAGAACTTAAAAATATGCAAGTACATGTTTTAAGGTCATTGGGATCTGCATCCTATCTCTGCATGATGGAAAGATTTTAATTAGTGTGCTCCAAGGAAGAGATAAAATCTCCTTGAGATCTACACCCTATTGCTAGATTGCATGCACCCTTCTTAACTAGACTTCAGACTAGGTCAAAATTAGCAAACTACTTAAATGAATTTAAAACTAACACTTGCAAAGTGAATGCACCTATTTTACATGGAAAAAAACATGCAAATTGCTGAGAATAGATTGTTAAGAACAGAACAACAATCCAATCTATAAGATTGATCACTCCCTCATAATTAAAGTGCCATACTGTTGAATTTGGAAAGAGGAAGTGTGCCCCTCACTATCCTGTCGAAATTCTGCAACTAAAGCACTCATACCTCATTCATACATGTGCCAAGGAGTGCCACATGTGCAACCAGATTGTAAAAGACTATACAAGGTACAATATTCTAATACTACCTATTATTGAGAAAATTGTTCTCCACCCATCCAAGTCTCCCCATGAATATCTTGAAATTCCCTTGGCCAAGGGCTTAGTCAAGATATTTGCAACCTGTCTGAATGTACTCTAGATCAATTTCTCCCTTCTAAAAAATGTTCCCAACAAATGGTACCTAATTTTAATGTGCTTGGAGCAATCATGGAATATTGGATTATCATAGAGTTTGACACAATTTTAATTGTCACAATTGACCCAAGTGGGCTCCAACATCTCACATGTTAGTGCTGCAATCAACTTGTGAAGCCATATATGGCTTTACAACTAGTAGCGTTGATTGCAATGTACTCTGTCTCTTCTAAACTCAATCGCACTAAAAGCTGCTTCCTAGTCAACCAGAAAATTGTTTCTAAACCCAAATTGAAGCAGCACCAGAAAGTACTCTTCCTATCACTTGCATCTCCTACACAATAAAAATCAATAAATCCATGCTACATCAACTCACCATCTCTTGCATATTTCAAACCATACTGTTTTGTACCCTTAAAATATCAAAGAAGATGTTTTGCAACTACCCTATGAATATGCCTCAGATCAACTGTGAACTAGATCAAGGTGTTCACTATGAAACATAAATCAAGTTTGATGTTACATAAAGTATCTAATCAATTGTCTATACATCAAAGTATCTACCATATCTGAGTTCAAGTCAGCATGCAACCTAGAATTGGCATCATTGGGGTGACCATGGATTTACAAACAATCATTTGGAATCTTTTCAAGGTCTCAAGCATGTACTTTCCATGCCAAAGGAAAACCTCACTTGTACTTGGCCACACCTCTGGACCCTACTGGTTATGTGTTATATTCAAACACTGGAAGCTCTACGAAATGAACAAGATCAATATTGTCAGCTTCCTCTACTCTTTCAATTGTTGCTTTGCTTGCCTTCACAAAAAATTCAAAATTAGAAAATTTATTATGAACACTTGTAAGGAAACCAAATCTGAGTATTTCGTAAAGGAAGCAGTGATATTTTCTGATTTAGCTTCATCCTTTACCAAGAATAATGACAAAATGTTTGTTCCAAGATCAAGTGCAAATTATTACAAGGCTATCCACCATTTTCTTTTAGCCATATATCCCCTTGTTGAAAAACCAAACCATCCATTTTTGTTGTTTAAGGTTTTTCATGTGTAGCTATATTTTCCTTTTGAATGGGAGGGCATTGCAAAAACATACTTTCCCTAGTATTATCTTGAGTATAGATAAGACCACCTCCAATAATAAAGGCTAATAGATGTATACTAGTTTCCCTGAGTTCTAAATCTACACATTGCATAACATGTAGTCATGTCACTCGGTTCTTTGCAAGATGGCACATAAGAGTAATGGCATGCTCTGTTTCTTGTAATGCAACAAGAGAAGTCTAGGGTCTTTATGTTATGTTATTTTCCTACCAAGTGCATCGGTTGGAAGGTCAGCAGCATACAATGCACACAAGATATAATCTTTTTTGGAAAATAAAAATAAAATGGAAATGAATTTTCTAGAACTGAAACAACAGTAGCATTTTCCCCAATATAATTCACCCTCGTTGTTACAACTGCTAGCCCTAAACCCCATAACCCATCACATTGTCTATCTTTATGCCACACAGAGAATGGAACCTCTCTATCTCTAAGGCCTGATGAAAGAAAATCTCGTAAGAAGTGACTAAATGTTGACAAGATTGAAAAAATCTCAGCAAACTGCAATATCTCAGCACCTCCTCTAACACATACTAAAGATAAACATAAATTCAGGATTACAAGAGCTGAGTCTCTCCAACTATCATGTCGAAGCTGACTAATTACACACTTTGCGGGGAAATGCTTTTCAAAAACAGGAATCCATGTATTAGATGCAAGGAAACATTTTAAGAGCATATCAATTACAGCTAAAGATATGTTTGCAACATTATTTTTTTCAACACAACTGCAAAGAACAGGCAAATATCCCAAACTCATAAGAGAAACATCAGAAAGGACATCTCCCACATTCTTCCTATCTTTGATTCTCCATTTCCCTAGTACTTTTTATGTTGAGAATGAATAATATCTAATGATGTCACAAGCACTTCCAAGAGTCATCTAAGCATTGTTTCAAATCCATCTGGAATAAATGGCTTGATATACGTCAATGATATTAGGCTTGTGATCACTATTCTGATCTCCTTTGCATAAAGTGTCCAAGTTTGCATCTTATTTGTTATTGATACTATACACCTGGACATCCATCTCACAAAAATTATCAAAAGTTGGGCCTATTTAAAGAGAAAATTTAGCATGTAATTTGTTGGGTCACCAAGGGGGGCCTAACACCTGTATTGATAACAGATAATTGAAAATATCTTCAACACACAACCCTATTGATTCTTCTGACAAGGCTGCATTTAGGTTTATTGATCCCAACTGCGCCCCCTATCCAATAAGACACAATATGAGGTCCTATAAATAGAAGGATAAGCACCAAAACGGACTGAACCGAAAATGTTATACCATAAACAAGGAAAGTAGGTAGAGTCTAGATGCATAACAAGAACATAAATTGTTTTGGATAAGTATGATAGTTCTCAAGCATGAATGAACTTACAACCTTTTTGTCAAATATTGACAAGGCTAACACAGTCATCAACGCTTTTAAGGCATTCAACTAACAATCTGCAAGACAAGAGGCCTTGTTTAAAATTTACACAAATAAATATTTTTAGTGTCTTTTTTGCTGCAGTTGTGCACCCTTTTTCTTCAGAGTGAGACCATCACCCTATACCCAATTCTATTTCAAGGGATTTGGCATCATAAATATACTTATCTTCACACAATGGATGAAGCTCATGCTATCTGAAGTCTTCATCAAGACTTACTGATCTTGTTTTGTTACATTCATAGTGGTGTCAAATGTTGCTGAACTTCACTAAATCTTTTGTCTTTGCAATTCCAGCTGTAAGAGAACCTCTACCAATTTAGTGGTGTACTAAATCAACCATTGAATCCTATAAGATAATGCTAGCAAAGAGCTCAGTGTGCTTCTTGAACCTCTTAGACCTGTTATTGTGTGAAGGCAGTTGTTCTTTCCTGATAGGCAACTTATACAATTTGACTGTGGTAAATTGCAGAAGTTAGTGATTTTACTCAGACAGTTAAGAATTTAAGATCAGTAGGGCACAAAGCACTGGCATTCACTCAAATGACGAAATAAATTAGAAAGAAATTTCTTTTGATGAGCTGAAGGGACTTTTGTACCACCTTGAGATGAGTTGAATTATTGTACAAACCTAGAAAGATCTATTTATATGCTGAATCTGATTCCAATATGAGAGCCCTCTTTCCAATCTCATTAATGGCCTAAATATCATCCAAGATGATCATGAATATGGTGGGTATGGTGCTGAATTGGAAGAGCCCCTCAATCATTTTATGACATCATCAATGTTTGAGGAGTCTGGTTAAGATTCTATCCATCAATTTAGATAAACAGTGCAGTAAAACAATTCTTTGCACTCTAGTGACTAGTCCTCTGCACTTTATAGAAGATATTTTAGTCACCCTAAATTTCCATTTTTGAAATCAAGCTGTAAAATTTGCCATTGACAGGCCTTGCAAGACCAATTTAGCATCATCATAGAAATTCCTTGAAAACATTTCAAGGTTGTCCTAGTTAGCTTAGAAATGGAAAGAAGTCATTAAGCTTAGAAAAGTTTGCTTTTCTTTTTCTTTACAGTTGCTTTGATCATGCCATGGTTAATTCCTTTGATATGACAACCTACAGGAAAGGAATTTAAATGATTATGAACAGATGTCTTTTATGGGTCCACAAGGAATTTTACTAGCATGAACTCCTTAAGGCAACAATACAATCAGCTACAAAAACAAGGTAAACGACCAGAAATCATAAATTAGATCCCTGATGCATCCCTTAGTCTATATCGTAGCCATTTTGAGTTGACAATTCTCAATGATATATATTTGGTGGATCACTTGCAAGAATTTTGAGCCATCTCTTGCCAAGTCTGGCAGTAGACCTAACAGAAAAACACTTTGATGGACCATTGTAGCTTACTGAAGATAGCCTTCCCACCTAGAAGGCTAGAACTCACTTCATTACAGCAGTTATACCTATAAGGAATAATTCATAAAGGAGGATGGTCTTTCTTTCTCAGACTAGTACCACCAATACCTCTTATTTCATTCACCAAAAATATGGATATCTGCACATCATGATCTCAAAATGGTATCCTTATATCTGCAACTTATAAACTACATGTAAAAAAAATCAATCCCAAGGGCACAACAACGATGTCAATTTTAGTCCAAATTTGTGCCCAGTTTTTTTTTTAGCAGCTTTGAAAGACATTTCTCAATGATCATTTGGAAGAACACACTTATTTGTTTTTAGTTGAAAGCTAGTTCAACCTCAATTGTGAGCCACTGCTCATCAAGTGCCACATTTATCTCCTCAGCTCAGCAAATCCCCTTGACATACAATGACAAAAATTTACCAAGGAAACATCCTTTCTCAAAGACAAAATTGAAGTAAAAAAGGGAGGGCATTGTCTGAAGAATAGAAGACATTAGTGCAACATAAGTAGGAAATTTCTTAGGTTGACGACTCACCTAAGATGTGGACTTAGATGCTCCCACTTGTTCCTGTACACCCTAAAATGTTTGAGTAAGCCATCTTAACTTCCTGGCTACACTAGTAAGTAATTAGGTCTCTGTTCCTTGACTAGAATCTTGCTCATCTGACTTTGATTTCTTTTTCAGTTTTAGAAAAGAATCTAGAACAACATTTTTGCATGCATTAATCACTATAGGATGTTTCTATGGTTTTGAGGACCATTCATCTTCATCAAACTTCATATCCTTGCTCACCAATGTCTTAAGTTGCAGTTTAATTTAGATCATGTAGGCGTTGGATATCTTACTCTATCCAACAAAGACCGCCTTTATGTTCAAGGGTTCAAGATTAGTCCTTTTCGCATCATGAATATGAATATAAATTGGACAAAAAAAGGAAACAAAAATGTAATACTTGTGGCTTCTCACCAACAAAAGATTTCTTTGGTGTTTTGTCCTTCAATATCCTATGAGGAAATTGGTTCAAGATATAGACAATGTGTTGCAAGCTTTGGCTTAAAGACACATGGGTAAATCCATGTCCTCGCCATTTCACAAGCCCATTCTTAGCATCCTCTTGATCCTTGTTTCCCTCCAAAAGGTATCAAAGTCCTTGGACAAGGTTATAGTCCACTAGATCTATCTCTCCCCTAACTTCCAAGGTTGAATGTAGGAAACTCAAGACAGAGTAGCAACAAAATGGGCATGTCAAGCAATTTGGATTGGGAAAATACTTGCAGATATGCAAGCTCATTAGGATAAGCATAATACTTTTTTGCGATAATGAGGGAGTTACCAAGATGGAAAAAAGACCCGCCTTCAATATTAATCAATTGCATTGAGGTGCACATATTACAACACTCTATGTTGTTATTTTGTTTTTGGTCAAAATCATGGGAAACACTTCCCCACTATAACATGGGGAAGAGCACTGTCAAACACAGTGGACCATTGGCTAAGCTGTTGCATTTGAGGGTTTTCTATGCCCATATAAAATCCATTTGGACTAGAATTTTGTATTTTCCTCTTCGCCTAATCATGGGCCCATAGTAACACAATGGAGTGTGCTTGTCAGGGTTTGAACCCAAGTCATCATATGAACTCCCTCTTATTGGTAGACCATTTTTTCTTGCAGCTCTTTTTGATAGCCAAAAGCCCTATTAAGGGTGGTGTTGGCACGAGATAAATTTTAAATTTACACTTTGTCCTGCATATTTTTAAATTCATTAGTGAAAATGGGACAAATTTGAAATGACTTCACCAACTAGTGCCCCACCACCTAGACCTGCTACTTACGTTGTATACTGCCTCAGCATCTTGAATATTATTGACACTCACAACAATGAAGCCCTTAGCCACTTGTTAAGAAAGCTAGATACACAAACCAGTGCCACTTCTAAGGGTTTTGAATGTACTCCTTTGGGCACAAATTTTGGAGTCCCTGTTTCAAGTCCATCTGTAGTAGAAGTGGCTACAAGGCAACTTCCCATAACCATTCATCTGTCAGAAAAGACAGAGCTGGTAGATTACTTGGGGAAGACATACAAAAAGGTCTTAGCTATTCATAAGAAGTTACCACTTGGTGGTATACTGGTATTTGCCACAAGACAAAAGGAGGTGGAATTTCTATGCAGATAGTTGACGAAAGCCTTTGTGAAAAGAAGCAAACAAGATATTTCTCAAAAAATCAAAGCCCACTGTAGACACAAATGATGTTGCAAATGAACCCAATCTTGAGGGCATTTCTCAAGCTGTGGATGGCACAAATGATAGTGGGAAACACAAAGATGGAACTGATAGGTTTAACTCATTTGACGATGAGGGGTTTGAAGTTCAATCAGAGGCAAACTCATCTTCCTTTGATGCTGAATTTGATTCACATTCAGATAATGAAGAAGAAGAGTGTCTTGACAGTGGAAGAAATTGCAGTTGATAGTATTGAAGCAATAAGTGAGGGAGTAGATATGAAATTGGGAAATATGTTTGATGTTTCAGAAACATCAATGTCTCTCCCATCCAATCAGCCTAATATGGAACTAGATAAGAAGCGCACTGTGGTAGTTGATACATCAAATGAAATAGCTGGTGATGGAAACATCCCTCATGCATGCATTGGTCGGTCACGGAGAATGCAACTACCAAATGTTGATATGCAACATAAAGTCATGATTGAAGCAGTTGAAAATCATATGCCTCAAACAGCTATTATTGATGAAATTGGAACAGAGCCTGAAGCAATGGCAGCCAATACTATTTCTCAGCGTGGAATCCAATTGGTTAGAACTGCGCATGGAATGACTATTGAAAATCTCATAAAGAATCCTTCTTTAGAGATGCTTGTAGAGGGTGCGCAGAGTGTTACCCTTGGAGATGATAAGGCAAAGAGAAGGGGAGTTTAGAAGGTTATACTTGAGAGAAAAGGACCATCCTCATTTACTTATGCTGTAGAGATGACATCAGGGACCGAATGCCATATTCATCACAGCTTAGAAGCAACTGTGGATGCCATATTAGCAGGTGCTCTATAAATTTTTTCATATCCATCCCAGGGGATAAATATGTTGTATGATACAGTATGCAATGTCAATTAAAAAACAGAAATAATTAATCAAGTATCTATCTTGGCCTATTCAAACTTCATATAAAATTTCCATGATATGTTGTGAATAGGAAAATCTCCATCATTTGAGGTCTGCCAGATGGTTATGAAGGTAGTGACAGATGGAAGTCCTGCCACAACAGAACCAGGCATTGGAAGCCATTTTAGGAGCACTTTGACATGTTTAGAGTCCGATGGTGTTTTTGAGGCTGGTAATGAGAGTGGTGATGATGATCTTTTTGGGTTGAAAGGTAGTTATGAGCAATTTCGAAAGGATGATGATTCACCACTTATTTTATATACTTATAAAAGATCATGGAGGCTGATCTGGAGCAAGTAGTGGAAGTAATGGGCCTAGAGAATGCAGTTAAATTCACAATGACATTGGAGCAGCTGATGCAATTCTTGCTTTACATTCTAAGCTCAAGGAGAATTCATGGATTCGAGGAGTGGCTAAATATCAGCGTCTACCCATATTTGTGATGAAGACAAACATGATGGTAGATGGCGGAGATGGTAAGGGTCATGCGTACTATTCTTGGTTTGGAGACTCTTGGTGCAAGTTATTTTAGTTCATTCAAAAAGCTTAAGAATGATATTGAGATATCAGATGGAGCAGCCAAGAGAAGATCTTCCCGAGAAGAGATTGATGCTTTAGAAGAGGCCAGGCTTGCTATTGAATATATTGTGATACCTGGAGGGCAGCCAGTTGAACTTCTTCCAAGATGTGCTGACATTATTTCTTGTCAAATAAAGCTGGTGGAGAGCTATCAATTAGTAACAAAGAAATCAAGGAGATAGCGAGAGTGACAGCTGATGACTACCCATGTTTCAGTGATATGAAATTGCAAAACATTGAATCAGCAAAAAAAAAAACAATGAAATAGTAAGCCTCAGTAAAGATTCTATTGAGCATATACATAGAGGTAGTGAAGATTCTCAAATGATTGAGATGGTGGTTCAATGTTATAAATACGAAAACAAGTCTATTCCCCACACTATATCAACAGCGACAGGTGTGTCTAAAAGCAATATAAACAATGAAATGGCTGAATGTTTTGTCAATTCAGAATCTATTATTACAAATGAGCAGAGATCTCCTGAAGTGGAGGAAGATAATCCCAAGATGAACCTGATGCAAGTAAGGCTATGCGTATTGGTGTTCCAACAGAGGATGATCTGGTAGAAGGAGATTTAAGAGCTAAGAACTATAACACTATGGCAGTGGAGCTTCTGCCGATATTATGCTAAACCTCACGCATGTTCGACTTATGAAGGATAACTGTTGGTTTAGATTGACGGTTCAAGTTGATTTCAGACCCCCTCGGTGTTTCAAATTTTAATGGAGGAGGGGGGGTTCGAAATGGGTACTTTTCAAACCCAACCATTAACCACGTGGAAAGTGAAGGATATGTTTGCACCCCCCCCCCCCCCAATCACAATACGGCTTACCATCTGTTGGGCTCTCCAAAATCCAATTTTGGGTTTTCGAAAAACAAATGCTCAAAGTCTATTCTTGGAACGAATTTTTGTTGCTGGGAAAGGAAAGGAGGTTTGAACTATCATTACCCAAAAAGAGCGATATTTGCGCGATAATGTACACTAATGGCACAACTGGTGAACCTAAAAGCATATTGATCACAAATGAAAACATTGTTTCTATGGTGACCGAAATTGCTTATTTTCTTAAATTTCAGAATGAAGAGCTCACATAGAAGGATGTTTATTTCTCGTTTCTTCCTCTAGCACATATATTTTATCGGGTGACAGAGGAATTTTTCATATCAAAAAGTGCTTCAATAGGCTTCTGGCGCGAGGATGTGAAGCTTTTGGTGGAGGATATTGCAGAACTAAAACCAACTATCTTCTGCGGTGTCCCATGTGTTTTTTGATCACATATCTTCAGGTTTAAACTAGAAGATCGTCGTTGGAGGATTTCTACTTATGAAGGATAACCGTTGGTTTAGATTGACGATTCAAGTTGATTTCAGACCCCCTCGATGTTTCGAATTTTAATGGAGGAGGGGGGGTTTGAAATGGGTACTTTTCAAACCCATCCATTAACCATGTGGCAAGCGAAGGATATGTTCACACCCACCCACCCCCCCCTCCCAATCAAAATATGGCTTACCATCTGTTGGGCTCTCCGAAATCCGGTTTCGGGTTTTCGTAAAACAAATGCTCAAAGTCTATACTTGGAACAAATTTTTTTTGTTGGGAAAGGAAAGGAGGTTTGAACTATCATTACCCAAAAAGAGCGATATTTGCACGATAATGTACACTAATGGCACAACTGGTGAACCTAAAGGCATATTGATCACAAATGAAAACATTGTTTCTATGGTGACCGAAATTGCTTATTTTCTTAAATATCAGAATGAAGAGCTCACAGAGAAGGATGTTTATTTCTCGTTTCTTCCTCTAGCACATATATTTTATCGGGTGACAGAGGAATTTTTCATATCAAAAAGTGCTTTAATAGGCTTCTGGCGCGGGGATGTGAAGCTTTTGGTGGAGGATATTGCAGAACTAAAACCAACTATCTTCTGTGGTGTCCCACGTGTTTTTTGATCACATATATTCAGGTTTAAACCAGAAGATCATCGTTGGAGGATTTCTGAATAGAAAGGTGTTTGAATTTGCATACAAATACAAACTTAATAATATGCGCAAAGGGTTGAAACATGAAAAAGCATCTCCACTTTTTTATCAAGTTCTCTTTAGCAAGATTAAACAAGGTCTGGGAGGACGTGTCTGTGTAATGTCATCAGGAGCAGCTCCACTTGCAAGAAATGTGGAAGAGTTTCTACGAGTAGTGACATGTTTCCATGTTGTACAGGACTATGGTTTGACAGAAACTTTTGCAGGAAGTTCTCTTTCCCTTCCAAATTTTATTTCAACAATCAGGACTATTGGTCCATCTGTTCCGAATATTGATGTTTGCCTTGAGTCTGTCACTGAAATGGGATATGATGCAATTTCAGAAGTTTAAGCTTTCACAAGGAGAATACGTTGTAGTGGAAAATCTCGAGAATGTGTATGGCCAATGTTCTGCTATTGATTCGGTTTGGATGTTGTTGAGTTCATCATTCATCATGTAGAGGTCTTAATTGCCTTTGTCTAAGAGGCAAAGCTTCTTGCAATTTTGAAATGCTTTCAACTATTAGTTGAGCATGAAAATGTCATGAGGAAGGCTACAGAGGAGCGAAAAAGGCGTTCCGATTATAAACCCATACTTGAGCAGGATGGCCTTATATGGCAGCGTTCTTCCTATCAGAGGACAAAGAGGGAGAAAACAAGAGAAGAATCATTAGCTGAAGTAAGAGATTACAAGCGGCAACAAATGTCATACCATGGAAAAAAGGTCAAGCGAACTCCAACACAGGTGTTACAAGATATAATTGAGGGCCACATGGAGGAAATTAAGATAGCAGGAGGAATTGGTTGTTTTGTAAAGGGTATATTTGAGATACCACAGAAGGCAACACAATCTCTTCCTTTAGACAGTGTGACTGAGCATAAACAGCAATGTGAAGCCACCAATTCAGCGTTTCCTAACAGGGGTGAAGGATTCTCTGTGTCTAGCTATCAAAGGATGCAAAGTGTCATGCGACTAAAGTTTCTGTAGGAAGAAATTTTTTGTCTTCTCTGATAAATAGGATCGATGCTATGCTTCACAAGCTAGGAAAAGAAATTGACGATGTAGATGCAAAAATTGGTGACCGATGGCAAATATTGGACAGAGATATTCGAGGGTACACATGGTAGCCAACGCCGCATTAGAACTAATGATCCAGCAAAGGTAGTCTAAATGGCAAAGCCAGATGTCAGAGCCACCCAACGTTGCCTCTTCGTGACCACCTCAACCACTTTCAGCACACCTTTTTGATTTACGAAGAGCTGCCAAAGTTAATGTTACAGTCGGTTTTGCCAGAGATTTTTTTGTTCGGGCCTTGCATGGCCATAGTTGTCAAATTCTAATTAAATTGTAGTTAATGAAGATTGCCGAAGTAGATTAGGTAAACCAGCATAGTTGCAATTAAATATTGCTTGTATTTTCATTATCAAGGGTTGGACCTTGTTAGACTCTGCGTTGTAAAGATCATTGTATTGGAGCACTGTAGTTTTTGCTGGGGCATCAATAATAAGAGACCGTTCACAGGATTCTTGAGATATGTTAATGGTGATGTTTCTTCTATGTTAATGTTTTTCTCTGCCTTTCATGCTAAGCATCAATTTGTCTGATTGTGAAATAGAAAATTTAGATTAAGATTTGCTAAGAAAGCACCTTAATTTTGTCTGTGTTTACTATCTTAATGTTTTCTTCTCAAGTATAGTTAAAGAATTCTTAACTGCTCTTTAGCTATTACTGAACTCATTGTTTTCTTCCATCTCATATTCACATTGCCTGTAAGATCCAGTCTGCATAGTTAGCTTTCCCTGTGAATGCCCTTGAAAAGTTGATGCACAATTCAGCCTTTTATGATTCCATAGCCCACTGGATTAAGTTTCATAGCTCTATCTGTCCAACCACATAATCAATCAAAACAAATAGCCCTCATAATTTCTATAACTAGCCTAATATCAGCCTTTATAACCATCAAGCTAAATCATAAAAACAGAGAGAGCCCTCTCTGAGTCTAGGAAGGATAGGTTCTGGACTCCAAAGTGGTTTGATGTTGTCCTCTGTCGTTTATTCTTGCCAATCTTATAAATTACAGGGCCACAACAGGTGGCACTAATGTTGCAGGCTAGCCAATTAAGATAGTCCTAGTCAACTTCTATGCCTATAGGGAATAGAGGCTTGGTCTCCAGAATCGAAATTGGTCCAACTTACCACTAGACCAAGCCCTATGTAGGCTAAATATTGATGGTGAGAAATCACCAGAGGGAGCCACTGATGTTGGAAGCTAGTCAATGGGGATAAATCTGGTCACTTTTGTGTCAAATAGGAATAAAACATTAGTCACTAGCATGGTATATGTTCTTAAATTACACTAGAACAAGCCTAATCAACTCATATTTTTATTAGTAGGAATGATAGAGACGTGATTTTTAAGGATGGTCTGGCTTTAATATCTTCTCTAGGTTGTTATTTTATTTTTGGTCAAAAGCAAGGGAAACACTTCCCCACCATAACATGGGGAAGAGTACTGTC
Source organism: Pinus albicaulis (assembly GCA_034641835.2). Lineage (NCBI taxonomy): Eukaryota > Viridiplantae > Streptophyta > Pinopsida > Pinales > Pinaceae > Pinus > Pinus albicaulis. The sequence goes on from CM076575.1 coordinate 1,411,680,304, forward strand.
AAACATAGTGGAACATTGGCTAAGTTGCCGCATTTGAGGGGTTTCTATGCCCATATAAAATCCATTTGGACTTGAATTTTGTATTTTCCTCTTGGCCTCATCATGAGCCCTTAGTAACACAATGGAGTGCACTTGTCAGGGTTTGAACCCAAGTCATCGTATGCATTCCCCCTTATTGGTAGATCATTTTTTCTTGTAGCTCATGTTGATGGCCAGAAGCCCTCTTAAGGGTGCCACTGACGTTGCAGGCTAGCCAATCAAGATAGACCTAGTAAACTTCTATGCCTATAGGGAATAGAAGCTTGGTCTCCAGCATCGAAATTGGTCCAACTTACCACTAGACCAAGCCCTATGTAGGCTAAATTTTGACGGTGAGAAATCACTAGAGGGAACTGCTCATGTTGGAAGCTAGCAATGGGGATAAACCTGGTCACTTTTGTGCCAAATAAGAATAAAACATTAGTCCCTAGCATGGTATATGTTCTTATTGCACTAGTACAAGCCTAATCGACTCGTATTTTTATTAGTAGGAATGATAGAGATGTAATTTTTAAGGAGAGTCTAGCTTTAATCTCTTGAAGAATGTTCTTGTTGATTTCCCTCTAAGTGTGAGATTTTCTAAACTAGCTCCTTAAATTCTGATGACTAGAAACACTAAAGGATATATGTAATTCCTGGGAATATTGTTAAAGCTTTAAGTGAGAATGTCAACAGCTAGCTATAATTTCTTGTTTTGTATCAATAGTGAATTGAAGGAATTTGGACGCTGGGAAATTTGACTTCACCTATTGATTTTGGAAATGCACCACTCAGGTACACAAGATGTTATGGATTCTGTAACTTTTTTGTAAACTTCCAAAGTAAGAAGTTGGACTAAGCTAAGCAAGAATCAATATGATAAGAGGAAGGAAAATTCAACTGGGTTTTGGCATATGTAGAAATGGAGAAATCCTGTCTGGAATATGAGGGGTGTATCATTTTATATTTGTCACAAGAAGGAAAATTAAACTGGGTTCTGGCACATGTAGAAATGAAGTAATCTTGTCTGGAATATGAGCAGTGTATCTTGTCTTGTTTTTATGATTAACCTCCATATTATCATCTAGAGGATCAATGGAAGAAGGAAGGAGTCAAAGAATAGATGCAAGGTAACAAGGTTGTTTTGGATATTTGTGTAATAAAGAAGGGAAAATGGGCACTTAAAAGGCAGCCTTGTGCTCTCAAAGAAATGAACTGTTAAGAGCAGATAATCAATCCAGGTTGGAAAGAGAAAATAAACAATAAGGACACAATGAAATCTTTGCTCCATCAATCATACTGCAATAGCTAAAAGTCTAAGGATGGTTGGACAAAATTCTCATAGTAGCATCTGCTTGGCATTGAGAAGCAAGGACTGTAAGAAGGTTCTTCTACAATTTCTTATAATTTGCGAATGCCATTGCCAAAACTGCATCTGAATTTCATGCGTGTCAGGGAAGAGTTCAGAAATTTGCTTCCTTATGTAGTTAGAGAGGAAAATGCTAAGGCTTGCTAAAATCAGCGATATGCCCACTGCACAGTGGGAAACTAGATAGAGACAGTTACTATTTAACTTTCAAGAACTTATGCTTGACTAGCTGAAAAGTATTGGATTTTTTTTCTCATGACCTTGAGTACAAAGTCTCATAATCAACTGGATGAAAAATCAGGTCTATCTTTCAAATGTTTGAACTAGGACTATATAACTGATATTACAGCAATAAAAGAAATAATTCCAGTCTATAGAAAGGTAGCACAGTAGCAACATACTTGAATTTTTGGGGTGCTTCAAACAATCTCATCCTGAAGTTAGGATTCCAGGTTGTTTGCAGTTTTTAATTGGCAAAGTTGGCTCTAATTTTGGAACTTTGTCGGCTCTTCTATAGGTATCATTTTGCACCAATTCTTCGCCAGGTCTTTTTCTTGGACTCACTAAAGGAGTTTCATTTTACGCATCCTTTGTATGATTAAACCTTCAATAGAACATCGGTTTTCCATACAAACTTTCATAGAGAGAAACTGGCAACTCGGAGCAGGTTACAAGACCTCCTTCTATAATGGACAGAGGTGACCCCATAATGTGGCAACAATTTTCCACTTCAGCCGTTGTAAAATAAAACAAAGAGCTTCTCTCTGTAACTTCTAAGGCCTACTTGGATGGCCTATTCTGGCCAAAACAGCAAAAAAAGTACCTCTACGTTGTCATCTTGTGAAGGATAACGTTTCCCTCCATTAGTAAATTTTTCTATAGTCCCTACTTCTTGATCCATTAGTTTTGACTTGTCCATACACTAAAGAACATTAAAGATTGTATTCTATTGCACAAAGATGATCTGAAAGGGAAAACCTATTAAAGCATAGTATTTCAGTTGACGTATCAAATTCTCGGTTGCATACAAACAGAAACTGCTTGTTCCATATAAATAGAAACCACTTGAAGATATCTATGAACCACCTGAACATCATAAATGTTCAGTCTCGTAACTCTTAAGTAAATCTGTAAATAATGTGACATTAGTCTTCTTGGCTTAGTGAAAGCCCTAATGTTCTATCCTATTTGACAGTATTAAAAATATCACAAAAACCTATAAAGATTTTGGCAATCTGTATGCCCAGCCTCTAAAAGCCCTAACTTTCTATCTTCCTCTGTGTAATTTGAATAGAATACCATCAAATACCAGAATAATCAACGTCCATTCTCCCATAACTTTGAAATGTGCAGAACAGAAAGAGAAATCATTCAATCAAACTACTCGAAATGTATCAGAATCCCCATCCTTTAACTCAATGAATTTATTCGCAAAATCTGTCGTTTTTTAAACAAATTTTTTAGCACAACCTCTTCTAGTCCATTTATAGAGAGCCTTAGCTTCTGAAATATTGTCTATAAGCCAAAATAGGGTTAAAATTTTCCATTGAAAGCTTAGAATAATTGAACTGAAAGAACCAAAGAACCATTGTAGATACTTTAATCAGCTTTTTTTTCTCTAATTCTGCTGCTTAAAACAGTGTTTTGAGCAAGACCTATTTTGACAAATTTAGTTCAGAGAATAGTGGCTTATTTAATGAATTTTCTCCAAGACAGAGCATATAGGATTCATGACAGCCACAAGAAAAATTATGGGATTTTGCAATTTAAGCATTCTCTTGCAGAAAAATACCTTTTCTGAACTCGTTTTGACGGTGAAGAAACGCAAATGATCGGTTGGAAGTCGTGCATGAAGGGATCTGGGGGCTCGGGATTTATTCCAGAGCGATTGCAAACCAGGATGGTACAAAAGTGAGCTCTTGAGCTCGTTTCAGTGCGTGATCTCTTTTCAGGGTAGGGAGAGGGATAATGCAAGCGATTGCAAACTAGGATGGTACAAAAGCGAGCTCGTGAGCTCGTTTCAGTGCGTGATCTCTTTTCAGGGCAGGGAGAGGGATAATGCAATAGTGATAGCGAAAAAATACAAAGACAGCGTGTGAGCTCGGTTCAGGGCAGGGAGAGGGATAATGCAATAGCGGAAAAATACAAAGAGGCATTAAATGTAAGGGCGCCATAGATTTGTATTTGAGTCAAATGATTTCAAAGAATTTGGAATAGTTTAATATTTTTTTAATTTGGAAAAATAAATGGAACAAGAGGGCAAAGGAATGAAACTAAGTGATTAGGTGGGATAATTATAATGGTATGTGTCATTTTTTATTTGAGTCAAATGATTTCAAAGAATTTGGAATAGTTTAATATCTTTTTAATTTGGAAAAATAAATGGAACAAGAGGGCAAAGGAATGAAACTAAGTGATTGGGTGGGATAATTATAATGGCTTGTGTTATTTTTTTGAGTCACATTGAATCCATATATAAATCAATTATAAATTAAGTAATTATTCATTATTAAAGTGGGGTTTTATATAAATTATTTATTTATTAATGTTAATTTGTAATTTTTAATAATATATTTGTGTTAAAGAAAATTATTTAAATTAATGTTGTATCAAGATTTTTGTTAATTTTTCTATATTATATTCTAATTTACTTTAAATTTGTTTTAAATATGTTTTCACCTTTATGTATGGAGGTTATTTATTTACATATTTAAAGTTTTGTTGTAGTTCTTTTCTTAAAAAAATGACTATTGTGATTGTGATGGTGAGAAGGTATTCTAAATAACGTTAAGGATTATTTAGAATAAATATGAGATTCTTTCTCATTATCTAAGACTAATCTTTGAGAGAATGGATATACATTCCCTAATTATCACATAGCCAATAGGTTAATCTTGCATTTATTGCTTTCTCTCCATGGAGGTTTGCTAAACAAAGGGAATACCTTCTCTTATGTGAATTTGATTGTCTCCGCCTCTTAAAGGATTTTCAAACATTAATAATTAAATCTTCATTACTTTAAAGATGTAGTCTTGTCGAATATACCAAAAACATAGTAGGATTCTTTCATTGTGGACAAAATCAAGTACATGTATGAGGGAAGTATTCCTCTATGGATGGTTAACAAGTTCATCAATAAATACAAGCAAATGCTTCAATCTATATATTTAATGATCTTTAGTCATCATCTAAAGAGTTCAAGAATCAAATAAATTCCAACCTAAGTTCCAAGTATATGGTAAGCTTGTACTTAGAGGTTCTATTATTGTAAAAATTGACAACTATGGAAGTTGTGGCAAGGTATTGGAGGAGGGACTGTCATTTTGGGGGAGAGCTAGCCTCTTTTTAAATGATAGTTTCCAAAATTGAATCCATCTTCAATGTATGTACATTGTCTAGCTTTGAGTTTGGTTTCCCTTTCATCCTAGAGATCAGAGAAATACATGCAATGTATTATGACTTTCTTAGCCGTTTAAGTTAATCATTTTTAGTTTGGTCACTTAAAATTTCTCAAATTTAGTATTAATTTAGCAGGTGAACTTTTACAACTTGTAATTGTAAGATCATTAGATGAGGTGATCCTCTAACTGAATGTTGTGTATATGGCAAAGCTAGAAGATGTTATTGAGAAGACGAATATCATTATGTCATTGGTTTCAACTAGACACTAATGTAAACCCACTTTGAAACCACCATGGGGGTTCTGAAGGGCAACATCTAGTGCTCTTGTGTGTATGAAGGTTCAAAATTAAGGCCCCCTCTTATTTGCATGAAGTGTTCCTAGTACAAATCCATCTTAGAGTCAAGGCCATGAAAATATGAAGTCAAAGTACTAAATTTATTGTTTATAAATAACCTCTTTAACAAATTGACACAAACGTATAATGATGTCATATACATTGGAGGTGTACGTCACCTGAATTGTGTTACAACTTTAATCGCTCCCCCACAACAGGGTGTCATGCTCACTTGTGATGGTGCATCAACCCTAATGGAGAACAATCTCGTGATGTAAAAGGAATTTAAGCATGATGTAACTTTAATAGTTCCCTACATTCACCCCTTGGCTCACCACTCGTGGCAAATGTGAGGCTATTTCAAGAATTGATGTGGATAATATCATTTTATTTTCTCTTATGTATAGTATTATACATTGACAAAATTGTGGTTTTTTAGCAAACAAAATATTTCTATCAAGGGTTAGCTCCTTGTTCATTGGGGTTGAATAGGTTGTGTCATTATGAGTGATTTATTCATTGTCAACTCCTTATGTGGGAGAACACTACAAGCTCCATGTCAACATGAAGAGTAGATATTGTTAGAAATTCTTATTGAGGTTTTTCAAATTATCCAGTTGTTCTACATTTGGTATACATGTTATAAGCGCATTACCCACAAACGCACACCCTCGAGACCAATACCCGGTTCTCTAAAAATCAAATGGCACCAATATTCTTAGTTAGAGGTGAAGGATTCTCCTAAGAGGTTATTTTGTTGGTTTAAGGTGTTGTGTTTTACCTTAGATACTAAGTGGTTAAGGGCTTCAAGAGTTAAGATTTAAGGGCCAAGGGCTTGGAGGGAAAGGGATTTAGGGGTTAAGGGCTTAATAATTAAGAGATTTAGGTGTTAGGGGCTAAGGGGTTATGTTTTAAGGTGTTTGGGGGTTATGGATTAGGATTTAAGGGTCACGAGTTAAGAGAATAAGGGGTTAGTGCTTAGGGGGTTCATGGATTCTAGGTTATGAGTTAATAGCTTAAGGTTTAATGTGTCAATGGTTCGGTGGCTTATGAGGTATGAGTGTAGGGGTTAAGGGAGTATGGCTTCAGGGTTAAAGGATAGGGAATGTGATGGTTATGGGTTAATGACTTATTGGTTGTGATAATGGGGCCCCTAATGCCCTTATCACCACTATGAGGGGTTCCCCTTTCAATTTCTCTTGTTACCTTCCCTCTAGGCCCCCTAGCCCCTATGACATTAGGTCTTAATCCCCCTTTTCATTCTCTAATGCCTAGATTATAGATCATAGTAAATCATGCTTGGACATCCCACTTCTACCCATCCATGCTACATGTGTGTCCCCCAGTCCTGTTCAATACACCACAAAATACTCCTCCCACCTTTTCGGTCATATCATTCAACTTATCCTAACATTATGGGTGAAATTGGTGTTTATGTTGTAAAGTGAGCAGAGAAAAAATATTACTTGTTTTTTCTATTGAGAAGATGTAGAAATTAATTGTCATGATTGGAATGTGCATGCATCAATCTAGATTGGCTTGTTTTTCAAGCTTAGACATGAATAAGCATTTGGTCATACTCCATCCTATCGATGGAGTCTGATACCACAAAGGTATCGATGGGAAATTTGAGAGATTCTTTTGAAAGCTTGTATGTTGTGGTATTTATCTCCTTCAAAATGTGTCTGAAAGATAGCTAGTCCAAAGAGTTGGTGGAATCTATGATATATTGTAGGATGGGGTGTAGGTAGATGTTTTCTATCATGAATTATTGACCCAATTGATCATGATTTTTGAATCCCCCATGATCTATAGGGATTTGACTCTTTTGATGGATACAATTTCTAGAAGGGTACAAAGAGTAGTGGAATCAACTCAGTTGTTGGAGCCTTAACTTTGGGTATGTCTTACGTTATCTCTATAGGACCGGGAGAGGAAGAGTACCACACCCACTTTGCAGCTAGGTGGGATAACTTGTGCAACACCATCAAATAAGTCACAAGGGCATCCAAGAGGGAGTGGAGGAATTACCAAAATCCATTATTTTGTGGTTTAGGATGAATCTTGTCTTCTAAACACTATTTTTTATCAATTTAATTGTGATATTTGTTAGAATTTCTCGTGAACAAAATGTGTTATTTTTCCAATCCCACAAGGTATTACTGATTAGAATGCATGGGACACCTTTAGAATAATCTTCCATGATGTTGAGCAGCTAAGTTTTGAAATTTTATTTCAAGCTTAGATAGGACAACGAGCCTGTCATGTTCAAATTTGTAAGGGTGGTGGTGATGGCCTACACTGTGTTGGGACAAAAGATAAAGAAGTGTGAAGAAGTATCATCACATGACTTGCATAAAGGATAGATATTGGGGTGATTTGTAAACTATCATGGATATTTCTCATGAACAAAATGTGTTGTTGTTCCAATCCCACCAGATATTGTTGATTAGAATGCATGGGAAACCTTTTTAATAAATCTTCCATGATGTTGTGTAACTAAGTTTTGAAATTTTCAACCAAGCTTAGATAGGACCATGAGCCTATCATGTTCAATTTTGAATGGGTGGTACTAGTGATGTCCTGCACTGTGTTGGGACAAGAGATAAATAAGTGTGAAGAAATATCATCATATGACTTGCATAAAAGATAGATGTTGGGGTGATTCATAAACTATCATGGATATTTTTCATGAAAAAAATGTGTTGTTTTTCCAATCCCACTAGATATTGTTGATTAGAATGCATGGTAAACGTTTTTAATAAATCTTCCATGATGTTGTGTAACTAAGTTTTGAAATTTTCTTCCAAGCTTAGATAGGACCATGAGCCTATCATGTTCAAATTTTCAAGGGTGGTGGTGATGACCTACACCGTGTTGGGACAAGAGATAAATAAGGGGTGATTCGTAAAATATCATGGATATTTCTCGTGAACAAAATGTGTTGTTGTTCCAATCCCACTAGATATTTTTGATTAGAATGCATGGGAAACCTTTATAGCAATATTCCATCATGTTGTGTAACTAAGTTTTGAAATTTTCTTCCAAGCTTAGATAGGACCACGAGTCTATCATGTTCAATTTTGCAAGGGTGGTGGTGATGACCCGCACTGTGTTTGGACAACTAGAGATAAATAAGTGTGAAGAAATATCATCATATGACTTGCATAAAGGATAGATGTTGGGGTGATTCATAAACTATCATGGATATTCCACTAGATAGTTCATCATAATAGACCACATAAAACTATATTTAAAAATGAATGAATAAGAGTTTGTGACAGGAAGTGTCAGTGAGTTTCGGATGTGCTAAGGAGGGAGTGACCAATAACCCAAGATTCTCCCCCAACTTGTCAAACTTCCCCTTTTTCAGGAGCTTTGTCAAACTATTAACCATATGCAACTTTGTCAGAATGTGGTCCAACACTACCAACTCCCTAATGAACTTGGAATCTTAGGAAATTGTATTGAATATCAATGTGTTTGAAATGGTCATGACACATTGGATTTTCATAGAGCTTGATGTAACTTTGATTCTCACAAGAGACAATATTGGGCTTCAACAACTGATTGGTTGACTTTACAATCAAGTTACAAATCTAGATAGCTTCATAATAAGTATATGAAACTTCCATATACTTTGCTTCAGTGGAACTGAGTGCAATTGTTGCTTGCTTCTTGTTGATTTGATGAAAATGATTTATAAAATGATAATAATTATGTCTAAAATGAGCCTTATGATGGTCTAATTATACACATTGATTGTTCACGAGGTGTAGGGGTATGTTTATAACATCACTGCCCTTGAAAGCTTTGTCTTGAAAGCACAGTAATTAGAATTTTCTTTAGTTAAGCACATTTTTGTGGTGGAATGAAGTTTATCATATATCTATTTATACTTTGTAGAGGTTTGACTTTGTTTGTCCTTTGAGTGTTGGTGAGGTTTCTTTGTATTTTTTGCATCATAGTCTAAAGTATTTTGACCTAATTGTTTAACATGAAAGCTTTATGCTTATTGGCAATATATTTGAAATACTTGCACGATCAAAAAACTGTTATGGTTAATTAAATTACTAATTCGGTACTACAGAAAGAGGATGATACTGAGAGGGCTTGCCTGGGTGACTCTGGGAGCAACCCGGAGGTGGTCAGACAAAGCTCTTCTAAGTTAAAAATCTAAAGAGAAAAAACTGGTGATATATATGTGGTTGCTCAACTTGGGTTGTATGGAAAATATTAGCAGAGAGTGTTTACCTTTCTGTGTCTTCACGAAAGTAGGTTGTCTGGTCACAGAATAAGATCACTACATGTAGGTGATGGTTCTGTAGTAAGTTCTCAGCCTTATCTTCAAAATGGCTAACAGAGAGGATCAGGTTTGAATACAGGATATAATTTGATGAATTTGGAGATTTAGAGTTAAAGAAAAAATTGTGGTGATGTTTGGATGGGTGCTAATTTGTAGGGTTTTCCACTTTTATAATTTTTTTTGTTGTGCTTTCTACCATGCTACCTAGTTTCTTTCCTGTTGCCCTAGCATTTTAACTCTTTCGATGTTTATCTCTCTATTGTTTCTTGCCCCATTTGAAATGTCATCCTTATTTGGTAGGTGTTTTCTTCAATATAGTGTGAATATTTTTCCATCACACAACTTCTGTGGCGTTTTTCTACGCAAATAGCTTGTAAGGCCCATTCATCAGGGTATTTGATGAAATAAAATGATAATCGATGATCACCAACTAATGGTACCTACAAAGATTTACTCTAACAATTCTACAGTTTTCCTATGCCAACAATTATACAACATTTTAACCTCATGAACTAGTCTCCTCTGTTCTCTTAGCTGATGCTATAAGCACTTATTGCTGTTGTCAAAGATTTTACTCTCTAGTCCCATTGAGCTATTTCAGTTATTTGTGGACATTGATCTACTTTCATTTCATTTCTTCAATTTTTCTGACTGTTATGCGTTACCTTTGGCTAGTGCCTTATTTCTTACCTATGCTTTTTCTGCATAAGCATTCCAGCCAGCCAGAGCAGCAGGGGTAGCAGGAGCCACTCAGTCCAGCCAAAGCCCACTAGGGGCAGCGTAAAGGCAGCAAGAGCCACGCAGGGATGACGCAGGCCCAATCACGGTAGCCCAGGGGTAGTGCAAGCCCTTCAGGTGTGACGTAGGCCCTTACTAAGTAGCGCAGAGGCCGAAACAGGCCATTCAGGTTGATGTAGAGGGATTCAAAGCATCGTAATACTGCCATTTGTATTTCTCTGTTGGGTGAACCAGTTTTGGTGCCCAAGATTGTTGCAATTAGATTATGCATAATAATGAAAACCCTCCAGAGCTAGCTGCACTGGTTTTCACGCATTGGGTTTTTTCTAGGGATGGTTGTCCAGAAAATCCGTGTGTCACTTTGTCTATGAGCATGTTATTCAATATTTGATCTGTATGTGTAGGTTGCTAGTTGTATTTACTATTTACTTCGCTAATTTATTGAATATTTTAGAAATTAACTTGTAACTTAATTCAAGTAGGAGAAGTAAATCAAGATATTGCAGTAGGGTTTCTTATATTAAGATATTTTCACATTCCCTAGGTCTAGCCCCATTAGGTCACCTTGGCAACAATTACCCAAGAATCTAGCTAGAGGAAAACTTCTATATCCTTGAGGCAGCTGCGTTGCTGGGTGCCCTCACTCTCCTTAGAACTTGGGCCAATTCTCACGGTGGAATCTCCATATACCTCAAGCCCCAGCTCTAGGATCAAGTTTTGCCTAGGTGTTCCCAAGGATAGAACCTAGTAGGATCAATTTGACCTATCGAAGTAAAAACTCTTGTATATTCCTTTCCCCTCACCTTGTCCAGGATAGGAACATCATTGGTTGCTAAATTCCATCCCCGAACCTGGGCTGGGTCCACTTGGCCCCGTGTGGTCCCATTTGGTGTCAAAGGCTTTTCATCAAGGACCATTTGGGAATCCAAGTTCCCAAAGGATTTTAGGGATTGAGAACTTCCTTCATAATTCTTTTTCTTCTCCCTCAACCCTTCAATCCCCCTCCTCTCTCCCTAGAAGATAAATTCCCTTACTTAAAAGGAAAGTAAGTCCCACTCTTTCTTTTATCTTAGGGAAATGGTTTCAAGGGTCACTTCCCACCTATTCATTGACCTATACTCTACAAGTGACTTTCTAAACTACCGAGACTCCACCCATCAGTGAAAGTCCGTGAAGAGCAAGGAGCCTTAGCTGTGGTGACAATGGGCTAAGCCTCCATCATTTCCCTTGTCCTAGTAGTTGCCCTCTTAGGAACCCCTTTTAGGTCCACTACTAGTTTGAGTGGTAACAAGTTGTTCACAATTCCATTTGTGAACAACTCTTTGGTATGCCACTTTTTCCATACTACAGCTCCAAGATGAGAAGTCCAGGGCTATGGAGGCTGCCCTTCTTCTCTCTGAATCAATCCTCTACAATATAGTGAACTAGGGCTAGTTGGTTTGCCCACTTGACTATTACTTTAGTCCTTCAAAGTCTGCACATCCTTAGGCCCTATACACCCACCCTTCTACCAATTTTTTTGTCCTTCACCAGAACAAGAGTCAGGGCTCTTATTTGACAATAACATAATAACCCTCCAACTGTACTTGGACTACCATCAATCTGCCCAACCACAGTCAATTCTTTTTACTGATCTAGGGCCCACAATATTGTCTTCATCTAGGGCTCTTCAAATCTGCCACCTAACAATGGTTTAAGTCCTCTTAAGATCACTGTTCTTGTGTATTGACAATTTGATCTAATTTGTTGTCCAATCTATGAACAAATATGAACTACTCCTCTTATCATGCTTCTAACAGTCTATAGATGACTAAACTAGGGTCACAAATCAGCCACTAACAGTCCATTTACTAATTTTTCATAGGTTTCTTCAGATCTTTGTCTAAAACTCTATGGAAAGTCCACCAAAATCAACTCCTCTGCATGTCAATCCATTCTTCATATGGAACATTTCTTCTACATGCCCAATCTTCTGCTCAAGTTCCACCCTCCTTTGGATCTATTGTCTCCACACATACTGAATTTGCAAACCATCTTCTAGATCTGCGGTCTTTATTGCATTATAAATAAACCTCACTCTAAGGGTCACAACCCGTCTTCTTCTACGCAAATTTGTCACAGTCTTAAGGGCATACCTGATGAACTAAACATGCTAGGAAACTGTCCTAACTAGGGAATTATACTTAAGTACTTCTAATTGTTGTATAAAAAACCCTATTCACACATAAAAAAACATGATTTTTTCCTCCATAAGAGACTCGACCTAGCTCATATGGATCCATAGATTCTAGGAATTTCTTTGACTGAATCTTGACATGAACTTCAAATCTCAATGTCGACCCTCAAATTAGGGTTAACTCAATCAAGATTATGCCTGTGTCGACTTCTATTATGGATCTAAATTACAATGAAAGCCCTCCTCCATTTATGTTAGTCTTTATCATATACCTTGCGGCCTACTAACCACCACAAGGCAATATGGCATCAACCCTCTCTTCTATTTCATGTAGAAAATATAACCAACGGAATTCAATCTGATCTTGTAATGTACTAGAACAAGATACTGAATCCTTCCTACAATTTGTGGAAACAAAACACGATCGCACAATCACATATAAGTAAGAGAAACAAGTTATCAAATGCACAACACAAGATGTATCTAGGGAATCAACTGCTCAAAACCCTCTATCTCTATTTTGTATTAAGTCAAGGAATCATGAAACAATACAATGCTTAATCTCTCTTGAGATTCTCTAGCACTCTGCCAATTGTCTCCTGCTGATCTAGGAAAAATCGGTCTAATACTTAGCCAATTATCAGCCTTCCTTCAGCTTGCCTTTCTCACACAATTCCTATGGAATTATCTCCATATTAATTAGGAAAATCAACCTTCCTTGATTGCGCAATCCATCATGGCATCCCAATGACTTTATAATTGCACATGGGAAATTTTATATAAATACAATTGATAGTTATGTTCCTTTGAACTATGTTACAATAAGGATGAAGGGTCTTTTTATTATTAAAAAATAAGATAAAACCCTAATCAACCAAAACCCTAACCCAAGGAGATGTAACACCAAGAGTTTATGGGCCCCGTTGGGGTTAGTTGGGCAGCCAACTTCTCGGGGTAATAACTTGGTCATATTATCTTCGTTTGACGCACATGATACCTTGTTAGTAATGTATCTCCGAGGACTAAAACTGCTAATGCAATTTCTATGAAATCATGAAACCTTTCATGCCCAAAAAACGTCGTTTGGGGGCTCAAAACGGCTTCGGAAGTTCAGGACCTGAAAAACTGACAAAAATAGTAAATTGTGCTATAATTAAGAAAACTGAAAAACTGAAAGAGACAATGGAGAGGGCCGAAGTGGAATAGGTGGGTGGCCACCAATATCCACCTCTAACACCTTAAATCAAATTTCTTGAGCTAACTCAATCATCATGACTTAGTTAACTGACACAAGTTCTTATGAGACGAAATTACAATTTATTGTCCAATTTATTTGAGGGAAAAATAAATTAGACGCCTCATATTCTTCACTCCTGGTACATCAAAATTCCTCACCAATGTGGGTGCATTTTTTTTGTCCTTTCTAGTTGCCAATTTCACTGTTTCTTGTTGCAAATTTCAACACTCCCTCTCAACAAGAAAGGAATTCAATCTATCCCCATCCGGTACCTTTGGAATGTTCTGCATGCTACACTTCTCTAGTGTTGTTTGCACCTGCAAATCCTGAAACTGAATAGCCTCTGAACAACTGAATCAGTATAATGCATTTGTCATGAGAGTCTTCTGACTACTGCTAGCTACTGCACCTGTCTAGTACTGGATCCTCTGCACTGCTGTTGACATCTACATTCATGCCCTTTGAACTATTGCTAACTCTGATTTTTGCTCCAGTATTTGACATCTGTCACTCTGATTTCTGTCTTGCTGACATCTGACTACATCAATCTAACTGATCCTTCCTACTACTTTTGTACTGTGGGCTCCTCGTAGCTAGGTTTGATCCATGAGACACGCCATCTCAATGGACCTTGCCCAAATTTCTTATCTTGGGATTATGTCTACACATCACCCCACCATGCACCTTGAGGTATGGCTGCTCCCTCTTCCCATCTGGCTCGAAATTTCCCCCTCATGGAGGTCTCTACTTGAGTGGATGCTTCCACTCGGTCTCCTCTCTGCTTCTCCTGAGGATGCATGTTGAGAGGTAATTTATGCTCCCTCTAAACCACCAAGTCTCTAACTTCTACCTTTCTCCTAAGAGCTTTGCATGCATCTGGTACCTCAAGTACATATAGGTTCTTAACTCACGCATAGTGTAATTGTCCCGACGTTACAAAAATTTTCTAAAAAAGAGTTGATTTTAAATCGATGATATCTCCCTCATCCGAGCTCCGATTCAACCGATTTTTTTTTTTTTTGGGTAGATTTTCGCAAGGAATCCAAATATTATATATTTTTTTTGAAATTTTTGCACCAATATATTCAGATATTCTCTTCATCACCCAAAAAATTCCTGCTCTAATACCATGTAGAAAATCTAACCAACGAGATTCAATCTGATCTTGTAATCTACTAAAACAAGATATTGAATCCTTCCTACAATTTGCAGAAACAAAACACGATCGCACAATCACATATAAGTAAGAGAAATAAATTATCAATCGCACAACAACATGATGTATTTGGGGAAAGAAACTGCTCAAAACCCCTCTATCTCTATTGTGTATTAAGTCAAGGAATCATGAAACAATAAATTAATGCTTAATCTCTCATGAGATTCTCCAACACTCTGCTAATTGTGTCCCGTTGATCTAGGAAAACTCAGTCTAGTACTTAGCCAATTCTCATCCTTACTTTAGCCTACCTTGCTCATGCAATTCCTAGGGAATTAACTCCTTATTAATTAGGAAAATCAGTCTTCCTTGATTGCGCAATCCATCATGGCATCCAAATGACTTTATAATTGCACATGGGAAATTTTCTCTGAATACAACTGATAGTTATGTTCCCTTTAACCTCTATCTCAGCTGGGTATTCCTCGAAACTAACATGCATGCAACTATTAATAGTGAATTTTCAGTTATATGATTGATCACTCATTGTGAATTAAATCTAATTTAATTCACTGGACCTCTCACTAGCTCATCACTCAGTTAGAACTAGTTAAACTAATTTTAACTCATTTAATTGAGTTAATTACACTTCCACCCCACTAATGCATCAACTTCAACTGGACCCCAAAAATATTAGAATCCCTCTAGATGCCTTATCTTAGACCCTCAAGTACTTGAATTTTGTGAGCTAACTTGGTCATCATGACTTAATTAACCGACACAAGTTGTTATGAGATGAAATTACAATTTATTGTCCAATTTATTTAAGGGAAAAATAAATTAGACGTCCCACATTCCTCACTCACGGTGCATCAAAATTCCTCACCAATATGGGTGCATTTTTTTTTTGTCCTTTCTGGTTTCCAATCTCACTATTTCTTGTTGCAAATTTCAACATTTCAGAATTTGGTGCGGCCTTCACACAAAGACACCATTGAAATCACATGCCCAAATTCTCATGAGAAACCTCTCTTAAGCTCGATCTGCCATAAAAGAACCAACAATATGCCATTCTACTTCCTAGCACAAACCGACCATTAAGGTATGCAACATTATTTTGAACCCTCACATGATGATCTTGCTCTTGGAGGATGATCATGACCTCCCTTTAGCAACCCTTACTTGGCCCTCGTACTCGACCTACTTTAGGTATACATCTCTCTTCACCCCCTTGATGTTCCAGATAGTGGGAATACATGTCAAACATGCTAAGATGTGCCAAGTGATAAGGCATGCCAAGATGTGAAAGGGTGTGTCAATGCGTGTCAGGGACTGTCAAGACAACAAAAGGGAGAAAAAAGTTAAACTACAAGGAAATGAACACATAAGAGGTTTAATAAGTCATCAATTTACCTTTCCAAGAGGGGCATGCTAGGCACAGCAACACTAGGGGGCAATAGGTGCCAAGTGCAAAGTCTTAGTGCATTCTAAGTGCCAAGTATTCCTTTGTTGCTTCTCATCTACTTTCCAACAATTGATCATCACAAATAAATTTAATATTAAACCATGCCAAATCATACCGAGGCATCTCAACGTATTCCAATCATGCTAAGACTTTCCAAGCGCCAATATGTGTCAGGGACTAGTGTTATGCATGTTATGAAGTGGAAGGGAATGTTGAAGAGTGCTAAGGTGTGCTAGAGAGTGATAATGCATGTTGATGAGTGTTAAGATTAATAGGAAAAAACATTAAGGGAGCACTAGGTAAAAATTCATGGAAGTTAATGAATATGAGGAACTTGCCAAAGACTAGTGTAATGAATGTTAGTTGTCATGCCAAGGAGGAAGTGACAAGGTATGCTAAGCATTGGTAAGACATGCTAGGGAATATGAAGGCATGTCAAGAATTCCCAAAGCGTGCTTGGGAGTTCTAGGGTGTGCTAATTATATCATGTGAAAATTAATAGTGCCAAGATATGTCAATACATGCTAGGTGCTAAGGATGTGGCACAGGGTGCCAGGGTATGTCAATATGTGTCAAGGAAACAAAAGGAAGAACCAATAAGAGGGTTAATAAGTCAATACTTTATCTTTTTGAAAAGGGGCATGCTAGGCACACTAATAATAGGTCCCAATACATGCCAAGTGGCATTGTGTGCCAAGTGCTACTGTATGTCAATGCATTCAACCAAGGTGTTCTAGGGCATGCTAGGGACTATATGCAGCATGCCAACACATGCTAGGAGAGTTCCATGTTGTGCTAGCGCATGCCACCATGTGCTTGGGCGTCGGTGTCATCACAAGATGTTCTAGGCACAATGATGTTCCATGACATGTGGGGTGCTAAGAAATGTTAGTGTGTGCCAAAGCATTAATTTAAGGTGTGCCCAGATTGTTGAGGATTGTTAGGTCTTTCTCATTAATAGGATTTTCAAAGCTTGATTATGTATTAAATAATATATTTCCTATACACAATAGTGGAACTTTATCTAAAGGGAATTTGCTAGATAATAAACTTAATATGAATCATGTGTTGACTCATAGGAAATCTCTATTCGACTAGTCATTACTTGAGGGAAATGATACACACTAATTACTTCTAAAAAAATTGATTGACCCTAACCACTATGGCCTTGGACATATTATAAAAAATACTCCACAATAATGGTATTAAATCGTTATCTTTTGACAAAAAAATAATAATAGGAACATAGTGTCATCAAAAACTCATTGGAATGATCAATGATGACGGGCATTTTTTGACCGTCACCAAAAGTAACAAAAAGAGCATTGGTGAGGGTCATTAAAATTTCATCACTATAAGTGTCACCAAAGAGAGAATTAGTGATGGGCCTTTAACAACCCTCACCAAAAGTTTTATTGAAAATGTCTTTGGTGACGGACCATAAAGGACCATCACTATATACACTTACAGTGACGGTATTTTAATGATCAATGATGACGAACATTTTTTGACCGTCACCAAAAGTAACAAAAAGAGCATTGGTGAGGGTCATTAAAAGTTCGTCACTAGAAGTGTCACCAAAGAGAGAATTAGTGATGGGCCTTTAACGACCCTCACCAAAAGTGTCATTGAAAGTATCTTTGGTGACGGACCATAAAGGACCATCACTATATACACTTACAGTGACGGTTTTTTAAGGACTGTCACCATATGTGACATTGGTGACGGACCTTAAAGGTCCGTCACAAGCATGACCATCACCAATGTGCTTTTTTCTTGTAGTGTAGGAAGAATGCATCTAGTTTCCTTGCCCAAGTCCTTGTTGTAGATGGCCCATCAAAATTAGAAAATAGAAACCTATTGCCCTTGATTCTCCCTTTGCTGCAAGGTCTCCCTTATTCCTCCGACTAAATGAACTATGGTAAAGCTAGAGTCTCCTTGAAGGATCTAGGTTTAGATTTTTACTCAACAAGGTATTCACTTAGAATCTTGTGATCCAAGTGTCCTTCATCTTTCTGTAATTTGTCCCGTTTTTCAAAAGGAAAGGGTATAGTCCCATTGCTTCTTTCTTATCTTCTTTGCTTGACCTCCTTGTTGAGGTCCTTTATAAAGATGAAAAGAGATGAGGTAAAACTCACTCTCTCCATCATTCTGATCTTCCTCTTTGTCTTCTTATTATTTTGATAGAAAAATGGCTAAGATCCATAGGCTGAGCCAAGATTATGCTTCGATACCACTATAATATCCCAAAATGGGGAAGCAGCAATATTTGAACACAAACTGGAAATAACAGTGTAAATAAACTCATGAAATGTAAGAAGATCATATAACCATCATATTAATTTCATAGCAGCAAAATGTATACAAGATCTTGAGGAAATCATCACTCAAGTTAGGCCACACAAGCCTCAAGAAAACATGTACATGAAATATGAAAAACACTGCTACACAAAGAATGCCCAAGGTTATGACAGCAGAGTTTTATTAAGTAAAACTACTGCTGGAAAGTTTCAATACACATATCCACAAATATATGGCTCATACAATGATGGGAGAAAAGATCTAAACCCCCAAACACAATTTCTAGACAATCCGGAAAGGATTTCCTGAAATATGCAAAAAGTGCAAAATGCCAGAATGCAGTCCTAGGATTGAATAGAAGCTACAACTCAATAACTGGATGGATATGGCTGAAGATGATACATGAGGTGAATAGATCTCCTCCAATAGATCTTCCAAGTGAAAGGCTGATCCTAACACCAAAGATCTCACCCTCCAATCAAGCAATGAAACCCCTCACTGCAAACGCTCTCTGAAATAATGCAGTCAAAGAGAGGGACTTCACTGTAGATGATGGAAAATGTATTGGCCTAGTGCCAAGATACGAAATATTCTCTAGAGTCTCCCTCGCTAATCTCGCAAAGGAAATAAAGCTTCCTCTTATGAAAATACAAGCTCTGGATGTGGTGTTCTCAACCCTCCACTGCAACACCTTGCAACACAACCCAACTCTAAACAGAAACTGCGTTGTAACTGAAGGAGGTAGCTTGGCCTCAAGCCTGGATGTGGAGAAATGAAGTACAAGATCCCTCAAGAGGTCTCTCAAGAAAGGAGAAGGAATTCCTAAATAGGAAATCCTTGTGCTAAGCAGCACAACAATCTCAACTAAAGAGTTGAAGAATGCACAATAGTCATGTAGACCACAAATTCAATAATCAATAACATGTCATGCTATGGCTGCCTTGCCCTCTTTATAAACAAGTGGAAGCCTTCTCATCTTGGGTCCCACTCGTTAGGGTTTCCTCCATCAAGGAATATTCCTCCCACTATCACTGCGTTGTCTCCATAGATGTTCTCCCCCTTCCATTCTGGCATTGTTGGCTTGGTCAAACTTGACCTTGTCCACCTGTAATTGCCTCTTTTCACACATGAGGGTGTGAAATCCAGCTATAATAATGATCCATTTTCACATCATGAGGTATTTTATTCCTATTTTAGAATGGTATGGGCCTCCTTACCCATTTATTCATCTCCTAGGTGTCAAAAACAAAAATCAATATTCCAATTAGCTGCATGCTAATTTTGGAATGTTACACTTTTTGGATAGTATTTCGACCCTATGAGGTGTTATGACTCCTATTTTGTATATGTAGTGCAACTCAAGTCATTTGAATGGTTGGATAGTTGTTCTTTGTAGTGGAGCTATTGTACAAACTATTTTTTCAATGAAATCAAAGGATTATGCAGCTATACTCTTGAGATTCCAGTGGTATGCTTTTGAGCATTGTTTCTTCTCTATTTATTCATCAAGTTAAATGTCATGTTACCTTTTTCATCACATGCATGCTTCTGTATGTTAATATTATGAGTTTATAATCATAAATCATTTCCTTCTATGCTACGTTTTTATAAGGTTTTCATGGATGTGTTTACTCTTATGATGAATGAATTCATTTAAACTCTCATTTTGACTCCTTTTCTTTCAAAACCCCACACACAATGACAAATTAATTATGTTCATGAGTTTAAATACCTGGGAACATCCTTGTCTCTGCAACTAAACCTTTGGAATTTGACCTAAGCCCTAATTCTAGTTCCTTGATTTTCATTCCTATCTAGCAAAACTTCAAAAAAAGAGAAACCCTAATCTACTAAGCATCATAACTAGCCTAACATCCTAATATATTCAGTCATCTAATTCAATGGAAAGTGACATTGAGAGAGACCTCTCTGGTTTTCGTAGGGCTAGCTACCTGATCTCAAGGTTGGTTTGTGGTTACCTTCCTTCAGTTCCATTCTCAACCATGGGAAACGAGGGGAAGTGATAAAAAATTTTGCGCTGTTGTTGGGGTGCGAAGGTCAAATATTCTCGGGAAAGAAATAAAAATATTAGCTCTGATTGATGATGTTAAATAGTGGTTAGGCACAAAAAGGGTGTGCATATTTCACCTCACGACTCCAGTGCCGAAGAATAAAAAATTTCAAAGTTTTCATGGCATCTCGACTATTCCAAAACCAATAGCTTAAAGAAAATTTTGGTGACTTCACTATTTTCAAGATGGATTCAACTGTAAGAAGGAATGCTATGTATGCTCCTATGGATCAGTCTCATATCCTTGTCTTTCCAAATACTATGCCTCGTGTTGATTGGTTATCTTATCTTCCCATGTTCAAAGATGAAAAGAAATATGATGTTTCCTTGCACTTGATCAAGTTTCATATGCATGTACGTAGACTTAAAGTTAAGTTTCCGAAGGATTGATTAATGAAGATATTTATGGCTACTATGGAAGACAAACCAAGAGCATGGTATGAAGGGTTGCGACCAGCTAGTATATGTTCTTTAAAGGATTTTCATTCTGTTTTTTTTGAAAATTATAAAGAGTATTATCCATATTTTCTGCTGGTACAAAATTGTTGTGATCATTTTGAGGGTTTCATTCAGTATCTTGAAAGTATTGATGATGATATAGAATTTATGGATGACGAGGATATTTTTGAGGCACTTTATGAATTCTCTTCTCAGGTTAGTTGTCATGATAATCAAGAGGATTTACAACATGTAGAAAAGTTACGATCATCACTATTTTCTCTTTTAGCTGAATATGAAATATTTCAAAATTTTGATGTAGATATCCATGTCCTTTCTCTAGAGATAAGTGAAAATTTGCAACCAATTTCTCAGTTTTTGTGTGATCAAGGTGAAAGTAGTGAACTAATTCATGTAGACAGTATTCCATAGTTCAAGAGGATCAGGTGTTAGAGATTCTTCTCCATAATAAAAAGCAATATTATAGTCTTCAAAATAATTATCTAATGAGACTATATCAAAATTGTTTGATCCATAAAAGAACAATCCCGATATACATGATATGGCTATTATACTTGAAGGTTGTCATGAGGATGTGCTTACAAAGAATTACAAACAAATTTTCGATACACAAGTTTCTGTCCCAAAATGTCTCGCTGCAGCTTTGAATGGTCAAAAATCTATGTTTGTGCATAATGATATGATTTATCCTATTAAAACCTTTCATGAACATTAATAGTCTTGTTTTGGAAATGATATCAAGGAATATTTAGTTAACCAAGATGCACTCATTCATTTTGATAATGATCCTGAAGCTATGGGTGAAAATTTCAAAATCCTTTTGCATGATTTTGAAGACCCTATTTCCAGTTTGTTACAGCTAGTAATGAAGGTCGATGTTGCAACATTCCTTAATGAAGGTGATCAGTTTCAACACATAGACAAACCAAAAATTTCGAATGAGGTTTGTCTTCCTATTTTAAATCATCGAGAAAATATTATGTTACATGTTATCTATGATCCTTTGGTCAGTTTGTTGCATCCATCTTGGAAAGTGAATATTCTTGTATTTATGGATCATGAGCACATTTTCTATAGACACTTTGAGTTTCCTATTTTTTGTTTCTTTTTCCTACTCAAGGAAAGTGTGAACGAGATTCAAGTAAGTAGCCATTTGCTAGATTGGTTACATTGGAAGGATCATATCACATGATTATATATATATATATATATATATATATATATATATATATATATATATATATATATATATATATATATATATATATATATATATATATATATATATATATATATATATATATATATATATATATATCTATATATATTCATTATGTGTGTGGTTATCATCGGGATTTGAAGCCCAAGGAGAAGCCCCTAAGATCGTGATGGTCTGCTGTCGTAAGTAAGTTCAGTCAGTAGTTAAGTTTTCGAGTCAAAATCATATTTTATTTCAGTTGGACATTTGAGTGTCTAGTGTTTTATTTTTGACTTTGTTGCCCAATGGATAAGGCTACCTGGTCTACGGTATTCTTGACACCTCCTGAAGGAGTTTCCATCCCCAGTTGGAGCTAATGTTAATATCTAAATTTTCTGTGATCATACATACTCTTTCAGGTTTACTTGGTAGTGGTCTTAGGTCAAAATTTCATGTTTTCCAACCAATTCTCAAATTAAATTTTGTTCTCTAAATATGTCTAGGTATAAAATGCTACTCCCTTCACTCCATTCATGGTCATCATAATTTCAGTGGTCATGTCATCCATCAATCATATAAAAGCTTAGGCCATTCATCACAACTTCATCTAGGTTAGAGTCCAAGTCTCATTTTTTTCATCACCATAAGAGTCAATTATGTCATAAAAGAAGGTGAATAGGATTTCATTTTCGCCATACAAGATATTTGCATGGGGATGTAGAAAAGGTAGGGAAATAAGTGAAGGAAATTTTTCTTTCATCAAATAAAGTGTGTTTCTTCTTTAAAGTGTTTCAAAAAAAGAGAAATTTCTTCAAAAAGTCTGTGATTTCACTAGAATATAAAAAGTGATTTTATGATGTTATAAAACAAAAAAAAGGGACTTATTCAACTCATTTTATATTTTGATGGTTGATAGAGTGCCTATATTCTCAAAATAATACTCCACAGCTGCCAAGCAAGGAAGAAAAACAATAAATGTGTACCAATTTTCTCCTACTACGCTTCTGGAAGTGTTGTACTATGCTTTTGGTGTTCTGCGCAGGTGTTGCGCTACGTTTCTGGCATGCGCTACAATTTTGGTGGTTGAACTCAAAAGAAATCATCCAAGCTCCAAAACCACTACAAAAGGGTTCATACACCTCCTAATTATTAAATGGACACTGTTCCTACCTCTCTCAAGTCAAATTTCTTCAGCAAATGGGTGCTTTCCTTCATTAGGTTACCTCCATTATGCTTTTGGTGTTTTTCATCTCTTACTTGTTTTAGCTCATAAAAACCTACTCTAAATATATAAAACCTTCGTACAACATCCATACATCATACCTTCACACTCCCTATCACTCACAACCTTCCTTTCCATCAATTTCATTAAAACCCTAAATTTCACTACATTTTGGTAGAAAGCTAGGAAATTCTTGTGTTTTGATCTTTTGGTGACCTTCCTTATACTCATTTCTAGAAATGTAACTCCCATCCTATTACCAACTCATCACCCTACCTCCTTAATTTTTTGGGGATTTTTCCCTAGCTTCTTTCAACCTCATTTCTGCCCCTAAAGCCACCCTACCAACATCCCCTGTTTTCTTAATTCTACACTTTCCCTACTCATTTCATCCAGCTATGGTTCTATCTTGTTGAAAAAAACCATGGAGGGGGAAACACAGATCCATAATGGAGGCCACCATTCCAGTTTGAGCCAACTCAGACCAATGGCATCATTTTTTAGAGCTTCGTGTTCATTTGCTAGGGTTGACATTACACACAGGGACAATTCTACTTCAAATTTTCTTTGTGAAGACATGAAGATGAATTTGACAAAAGTGAAAGAGGTTTTTTTTCAATAATAGGACAAAGAAAAAAACAATTCTTCATTTTATGCATAGGTGTTATGATATGAGATAAATTCCAAAAATACAGTTTCTCTAGGTCATTTTCTGCACTTTTGACCAAGTTGCCTTCAAGTCAATTGTTTAGGGGTTATGACTCCATTATGTATTATACATCCTAATATTTCCATCCATACCACGTGCAGCCCAAAAAAAATTTGGTAAGGTCTCCAAACACCCTCTCAAAGTGGTACGACAATTTTGTTGAGGGTGCGCACGCTTCTGCAAATTTTTAGTGATCAAGTTCAAAATTGGATTATGAGAAAATGGGAAAGTATTTTGGAACATTGCACGAGTTGTTTATTCATAAAATTCCAAAGAAAAAAAACCTATATCATGTTTAAAAAATAAGATATGGTTAGAGATATATTGATCAATATTTAAGCCCTCTTTTTGTAGTGATTTTTTTGGAAATTCTGGAAATTTGGCTTTCACATAAGCGTTGCGCAGCAGTGCAACGCTTTTTCTCGGGGCACTCAACTGAAGAATGACTTATGTATATGGATGTATTTTCACTTATACATTCCAGATCAGGTCCTGCTTTTTCATGAAACCTCTTAATTGTGGAGAAAAATCTAAAAAACTGCCTCTTTTTCATGTTTTTGCCACTGATTTTGACCAAGTGTGATGCTTCTAGAGTGAGGCTGGGAGAATCAAGTTTTAAAGGTCTTCCAATGGGTTTTTTCTCAGTTTTAAGGTGGATTGGAAGATAGACACATAATTCTACCTAGATCAACCTTCATACTTGAAAATAGATGTCTTAAAGTGGGTCAAATTCACCTCTAAACAGGAATGATGTTTCTGATGGAGAGGCGTGACGTTTTTCTAAATGGCACTACGTTTCTACATTGGATTCCCTTTGGACAGTTGTCTAGCGAGGAAAACTCCAAAATTTGAAGTTTATCTGTCCCATGAGGTTTCAGGTAATTAAGTTTTTTTTTCATCTTATGATGAGGAAACATGTAATTAAATGAAGGAAACACACACTCCTAGTCTTTAGCTGAATTTTAGGGAATGGTTTCTAACTCCCATATATTCTAGCAAGTAACTCATATGATCTAATTATGATTCTTTTTGGATAGGAATTCGACCCTATGAGGTGTAACGACTCATATTTCCTATATGTAGTCCAACTCAAGTCATTTGAAGGGTTATATAGTTGTTATTTTTAGTGGAGCTATTGTACAAACTCTTTTTTCAGTGAAATCAAAGGATGTTGCATCTATACTCTTGAGATTTCAGTGGTATGATTTTTATCATTGTTTCTTGTATGTTTCTTCATCAAGTTAAACTCTATGTTACATTTTTCATCACATGTGTGCTTCTATATGTTAATCTTATGAGTTTATAAACGTAAATCATTGCCTTCTATGCTTTGTTTAATAAGGTTTTCATGGATGTGTTTACTCTTCTCATTAATGAATTCATTTAAATGCTCATTCGATCTCCTTCTCTTTCAAAACCCTATACACAATGAAAAATTAAGTATGTTCATGAGTTTACCTATATGGCCACATCCTTTTCTCTGCAACTAAACCTTTGAAATCTGACCTAAACCCTAATTCTAGTTCCTTGATTGTCATTCCTATCCAGAAAAACTTCAAACAAACAAAAACCCTAATCTATTGAGCATCATAAATAACCTAATATCATTATATATTCATTCAACTCATTGACTGGAAGGTGACATTGAGAGAGCCCTCTCTAGTTTTGGTAGGCCTAGCTACTTGACCTAAAGGTTGGTTTGCGGTTACCTTCCTTCAGTTCCATTCTCAGTGTTAGAAAACAAGTGGAAGTGATAACATAAATGATGATATATTGGATCATGAAAATAAATAAATAAACTTCTAAAGATCCCAAAATCCTTGGTAGAAATATTTTTAAATTAATGGCGTGGAATCAAGATGAGCATCTTACTAGGGAAAATAAATCTAATCATATTCAGAAAGCTTGTCAAGGTAGTGAGCGCTTGACATAACCATCGATAGAGCTTGAAGTGCCTCAACTAATTGACAAATGTCTAAATATTGAGATGATAAACCATAAATATTACTGATGTAAAACAACCATCATTAGGTACACTAGTGGGAAAATTATCAATGGAATGATAATTGTTAGAACAAGAACCATGATTAGATTGGCCAATTAAGGCATAATATTCTCAATTAGGAGACGATAGAGATAGATAAGTCTGAATGCATTTGCATATGCCTTGGACAATAGAATCATCTTCCTCATCCGTTGAATGTGAAAAACCATCTACTCGTGATTGGCTAGAAACTAGACTAACATCATAATCATTTAAACAGAATACTAATATGGAAAGAAAATGAAACTAGTCAAGATGTAGTGTATGAAAAAGAGGAAATTGATTTAGAAAATAACACAAGAATTCATTGACACTGATGAGGATATTTGGTGCCATGAAGTAGTTAATTAGTACCAGAATATTCACAAGAAGGAATAGGAGCTAATTTCTTTCAAATGCATCTGATAGAAATGAATACTTTCGCCAATGATAATATTTAGAATGATCAACTTCACATATTTGCTCATCCATGAAAGGTATACATTCCAAAACTGAGTTTGGTACACTAGTTTTGCATGAAGATTAAATAACTAAAATAGAATCTTCAATTCTATCAGAAACCAAATCTTGAAAGTTGAAAGTCTAGTTATATTAAAAATAACAAACATCTTTCAGGAAGGAGATTGCATTTAGTGAAACCATGAAAATGAAAGAATTTTGAGCAAAAATCTAGATCTAACTTAGTTAAGGGATATTACCAGATTCACGAGAACCTGAAATAACCATCAATGGAAGTTGAAGTGTGTCGACTTCCTGAAAAGTACTGAAACTTTAAAATATTGTATAATGACATATCAAATATTCGATCAGATCATACATGTCATGTAGACAACTACCACCAACAATTTCAACTAAATTACTACTATCCAAATGGAATCCATTTACATTAATGATTTGATCAAAATTTAATTTTTCAATAAAATTATTACCCAAGTAATAAGATTCTTATTTTTGAGTATCCAAGGATGGATAGATTGGAAAAATATCATGAGTAACCTGAAATATGGAATCCTTCTTATGCAAGGCTAAAAATGATAAGGAATGTAATCAATACTTGATAAGCTACTTACCTTATTCATCATGGATGACCTCACTACCTTGTGTCAATTCCAAATCCAACTCATTAGACGATGAACTCTAAGAGCATGGAGAATCTTCTACACAAGTTGATGCATTACAAATAGTAGAATGCAAGGCATAGTGAGGTGAAGAGGAAGTTTCCATAATAACATCTTCTTGGACTGAATCAAATTTGAGGTCTAAATCTTCCAAAAGAAAATATTCTCGCGTAAAAAAATATCAAATGGTGCACTTGAGCATACATTATGACATACAAGAATTTTTTCCTCATTAATAAAATCAGAATCACAGAATGATGGTTGTCCATGACTTTATATTTGTAGGTTTTAAATCTATATATAAATTACCTACAAATGAATTCTTGTAACATAAAAATATACAATGGCGAGAACATAAAACAAATATACACAAATATTTTCCCCTGGATCCAAAAATTGGGAATACTGGATTGATTTTTCATTATATTCCTTTCAATGTTACAATACATATATATACATGTCAAATCATTCATAAAACCCAATCCAGTAACCCTGGGTTAGAACATAATCGTAGTTCCCTTGATTGGATCTAGAAATACCATGGGAAAAAACTACCATTCCCAAAAACCATGTGAAAACCCATGGGTAGGTTCGCCCACCATCTTTGGGTATGCCCCCTATCCTTGGTTCAACCTAACTATTATTGGGTCCAGATAAAATAAAAAAAAATTCCAAGATGCTACCTTGGACCCCATGGCACATGGAAATAATATAATACACACCCAACATTATCCCTTTTCTTGTTTTCTTTTTGCACCAAGGGTCTGCAGAGAACTTAGTTATTGGTCTAGGGCTATAAAGCCCATTTATTCTCTACACCAAGAGAACTTCTCAGTGCTCACAATTTTTTTTAATGTGTCTGAAACATTCTTTAGAGTACCCACTTGTATACGTTTTTCAATTTACATATTCAACCCAGTATGAATCAACAAATCCACATATATCCAAAACGCTGTCCAATCATGTTTTTCCTTCGTAGCACATACCATAATCACTAATGACACATAAATACCTGCTTCAATTTTTTCCAATGCTCCTTCCCTGGTTTTGACATAAAATTGCTCAATACTCCCACTTTAGGTGCAATGTCTGGTTTGGTGCAAACCATTGCGTACATCATGCTACCAACAACACTCACATATGGAACAAGAGACATGTCCTCTTCCTCTTCTTGTGCCTTGGGACACTGTTCAACATATAAATTTAGACCTACAACAATGGGTACCTTTACTGGTTTACTATCTTTCATATTAAATCTCTACAATATAGTCTCGACATACTTTCTCTCATTTAACCAAAGCTTCCTTTTTTCCAAAAAATGTTTAATTTCCATGCCCAAAATATATTTTTTCAAAACCAATATCCTTCATGTCGAATTTGTAGGATAATTGAGTCTTCAAATCTTGGATAATTTCTTTATTTTTTCCAATCAACAACATATCATCCACATACAAGGCCAAATAAATAACACAGTCACCAGTTAATTTTAAATACACACAATGATCCACTTTGATCTTGGTGAATCTAAGTCCCCGTGTTAGCATAAATTCACACCCTTGTTTACCCTGCACTTGTTGGTTTTGGTTGACTTTCCACTTATTATGTTTTCTTATAATTAGGAGGAATAGTCACACTCTGTTGCACATACACTTGACCTTGAGGAGGCAGTGCCTACTGTGGCAGAGGTTGAGAAGGAACGGAGGGCTGGGGCATTGATGTCGGAAGGGCTGGAGCATCAGGCTGTGCATAGGGATATAAAGGAGGAGGGGAAACATTTGGGTAAATAGGTTGAGCAACAACTGGCCCTGGAATTGGTTGATGCGGGTGGGGAAAATGTGTAAGGAGTGCTTTGACTTGGATACATGTTGTCGAGAGGGGGATAAGTGCTGGAGGAGCCGGTCCCCCTTATAGGTAACCATAACCCATGGAAGGACGAGTGTAGGTATGTGAAATATATCCAATGATATCATTGGTGATATGAGATGCCCCACGTGCATTAGCACCACTAGTTTTAGGAAGACCTGGTAACATGATATAAACATAACCAGATTGGGCGTATATCAAGTCATATTTCAACACGACTTGTAGAAATTCTTCCTTTGTTCGAGGAAAATGAGTTGCAACGTCTTTACCAATGAAAGGAAAAAGAATTCTAAGAAACCAATCTATATAGACACGGTCGTCGAATGTAGGAGCTCGACACAAGCTCCTCCTTCTAAACCATTCTTGGACATGGTCAGAAAGGTGGGTGGCAGAAGTTTGATAGAATGCGGTCAAAAACTCAGTCCTGGTATCATAGCGAAGAGGTAATTGGAAGTAGGACATAAAAACTTTAGCAAGCGTCGCAAAAGTGGAATGAGACACAGAAGTATCGTGAACATACCACTTTGCAGCTTTTTGAGTGAGCGTTGGAAAAATCGAAGGTGAATGGAGTCATCAGTAATGGAGTTGGACGAACACGACATGTGAAAGGAGAGGACATGATTAGTAGGGTATTCTTTTTTATCGTTCTATAATTTATGAGATTTTGAGAATAAACACAGAGGAAAACATCAAAACCTCTTTGGAAGCTGGGATCTAGCCTTGCTAGCTTCAGAGAGGGATCTCTCTATAAAATTTAACTTTGTTTTTAGTGAATTTTAGGCTAGTTATTAATGTACTTGTTTTCTTGTTTAGTTGATTAAATGACTATATTCCGATTTGGCTATGGAGTCTAAATATTTAATCACATCTGCATCAATTTTTGAAGGAGTCTCGCAGGGCAAGCTAGGTTTCATAAACTGGATATTTTAGGATTTTAAGCGGATTATGAAAATAGAAGAAGTGTGGAATTCAATAGATATTGAAAAGAAATGAAGTATTATTCAATATGACCTCAGTAGAAAACATGTAAATTTAAAACAACCATAATAAGTTGTTCGAATTAACATATCTTATTCATCATAGTTTCTGTTATACAATTAAGATTTTCAGATTTACAGAGAAAGGAAAAAAAAATGAAATAACACAATTACATAAGAAAAAAATCACTAGTGAATACACCACATGAATCTTGTGAAAATTCCTTTTATTATTGATTCCTTAGCAAATTGGAAATTAAAATGCTCAACAAAAAAATATACTTAGTAATCAACCCTTGATACTTCAAACAAAAAAATATTTATACTAATTTACAAAAAGGATATACAGAAACATTGTCTCAACCGATAGTGTATTATTAGCATAAAATCAATCAATAAAATCTAACTGTTAAAAAATAATAGGCTAGGTGTACAATGATCTGGAAGGTTGGCACTGTTTTGGAGGAAACAATTGCTGAATGGACCTATTTCTGGGCTGCGCTCGCTGATGTGTTGGCTGATGATTATTGTCTCCTAATTATGAACTAATCTTGTAATTCACATATTTTATCCCATTGATCTTCATCTGGGAGAGTCAATTTAATTAAATTTTAGTAAATATGATTGACTTCAGTGTATCTGGAAAAAGTGGGCTTTACCACGAAGATATGATTTACCTCATGTTGGATGAAGAAATCATTACTCATTGCTTCTAAAAACGCTCGTCTTGTCATACTGCCCTTGATGCTACAAAATTTGGTGTTGTCCTTGGAAATTTCCTTCAACTTATTTACATAATCTTCATAAGCTATCAACTTATCATTTATCACAAAAGAATAAGGCATACCCTTCTGTGTTAAAGGCTCTATTCTGGTAAAGAATCTATTAACTGCTATCTCTATATTGTGGCATTTTCCTTCCAGCTGAACAACTAGATTCTTCTTAGTAAGAATCCTCTTCACTTCCATAATGGTTTAAGTTCTATCATCTACTCCCAAATAATCCAATTCATATATTTTTTTGTTGTTTAGGAACTTGATGATGTTGGTTGTTGTTGTAGGCATCTCTCCAAGCTCATGTTTGATGTCTGTGATAGCATATGTTGCTCTTTTTATCAACACATTTTGCTGAAAGATAATTTGGATGTAGGGCCAGATTTCAACAATGGAGTTCAGGTTATGTGCCAAGATTATCTCTTGCTGATTCTCTTTCTGTCTTTTGTAGTCTCTCTATCAACTTATGAGCTCTTTGTTATTCTACTAAATGAGAAGCTTCACTCCTTGTTCATTGTTCTTGAAATACTTTAACCTGATCCCACAACTTATTAATATCTTATGTCTGAATAGATAGATTTTCCACTTCCTTTGTCAACTTCTCTGCACCATCTGTTGACTGTGTAGTCTGTGGAGTACAGGTTGTAGCTATAGGAATGGCTATAAGAGGTACATCATCCAATGGAACCATGGATAGATATGTAGTCTGCTCCTTTCCTTTGATCATATTTTCCATTTAGTTCTCCACCTGTCTTATCTGTGCATTTTGCTCCATGATGAGCTTCATTATATCAGCCTTATGGGTCTTTGTCTCCTCAATGTCTTTGGTGACAGGATCTTTTGTAGCTAACTACTTCAAATGTTTTCTTAATGTTGCTATGTCAATTTTCTTCTTTTTGATAATATCCTTTGCAGCCTTAATATTATAAGGATCATATCCTATCTTGACCACCAAATATTTTAAGGATTTAATCCTTGTATCCTTAGCAAGAGAAGAGATATTATCCATTTTCAACACTGACTTGATATTGGACAAACAAACCTGCAATATGGAAAGATTCATTATTGTGTTAGTCAAAGTTGAAGAGATAATTTCACCTATCTTCTTGTTCATCTCTATTTGTCAATGGTATGAATGTACTTTATGTTGAATTCAAAGGTTGTATTTTTCTAGTCAGCTGCTGACTTTGGATGTGGAATTTGGGCCTCAAGGAAGGCCATCTACATCTTACCCTTCTTTGAACCAAATGTTGACAACAACCTACTTTGAGAACTATAAGTCTGCTTCCACCAAATCTTCTAAGGATTTAATACTTGTATCCTTAGCAAGAGAAGAGATATTATCCATTTTCAACTCTAATTGCATATTGGACAAATAAACCTGAAATATGGAAAGATTCATTATTGTGTTAGTTCAAGTTGAAGAGATAATTTCACCTATCTACTTATGCATCTCCATTTGATCAATGGGATGAATGTCCTTTATGTCGAATTCAAAGGTTGTTTTTTTCTAGTCAGTTGTTGACTTTGGATGTGTAATTTGGGCCTCAAGGAAGGCCATCTACATCTTACCCTTCTCTGTATCAAATGATGACAACAACCCACTTTGAGAACTGGAAGTATGCTTCTAGAATTAGGTATAGGTGATGTTCTTCAGGATTTAATTTTTCAACTTTATCTCTCTAAACCCGTCAAAGATTGTCTTCTCCTTCTTACGTTGGACAACCTTAGTCATATGGATAGGTTACTGTTGGTCATGAGATATTGAAGAAGTTGTAGGAGAGGTAGTGGATTGGCCACCTAATTGAGAAGAGGAAGGTGTTTCCTTGGTGACCACAACAACTTCTTGTTATAAATCTTTGTCTGTGTCAGCTTTAGGATTCAGCTTGGTCCTTTTTATATAAATTATTTTAAATTATTTTCTTGTAGTATCTGTCACTGAAGGTGACTCTACTCCTATTTTCCTTTTCCCTACTTTTTCCTGTGGGACAGGAGTATGGGATGTCGATGTCAATACTAGATGCTAATCAGCTTCATAAAATGTTTTCTCAGCCCATTCTAACTACTTCATCTACTTTTCTATCTCATTCCTATGGGTGTGTCTATAAGGAGTAGTTTTATTTTCTACTCTTAGTGTTGAAATGCTTCCCAAAGGGTTGTAGGACGAAGTAAATCTTAAGCTGAAATTCATCCCTTTCAATATTTTATTTGATTCCTCCATTGAATTACAAATAAAGGGTCCAATTTGTGTTTTGATCCTAAATTTGGGTTTCTTCTTAGCTGATACAAAGTGAATTTCATCAGCATTCAACATCTGTATGATATACTCAAGAGAAAAAATCCTCATGGGGAGGAATTTTGGGAGTATATAGGGAGCAAGCTCACACCCATAGACTCTTATCTCTGTATAATTCTGGTACAAGTACCAATCACCTGTCTTGGCCTGATCTGACAAATGTAGTATCCTTTTTATGTCTTCACCTATTCTAGGTTCAGTTGTACTACTCAAAATGCTCATGGATGGATGCACAAAAAATTCAATGAACTATTTGTACGAAAATTCCTTCTGCTCTTTCATCACCAATTATGTCCAGAAGATGATTGATTGCTGCTTTCCATCTTAATCAATTGAAGATGATTGATGGTTTACAGTTTGTGGAAAATATGGAGAGGAAACCTAAAATGGGTTCATGTACCCACCGATCAAAATAATATTGAAGAGGGTATGCAATGATTGTTATAATATTTTTTTCCCAATCAGGGAAGATGGGGGAAGGGTTTGGAGGGTGTTACACCATTTTTTGGTCATCTAACCTTTCATCATTAGATGGACCCAAGTACACCATGTAAGACCAGTTTTACCCCAAGTAAAACTGCTTTCACTATGTTAATTAAAGAAACCCCAAAAGGAATAATTAATTAAACCATAATTTAATTATTATTCCGAGTCATGTTTAACCCAAAAACAAAGAAATTAATGAGATACACCCATAGTTATCTTATTATTTTCTAGGAATAATTATTTAAATAATATTCCTTGTTAAATATGACCAAATCAACCACTCTTAATTAAATAAATCATTATTTATTTGATTATATCCCAACCACGTCCTTAAAAGGATAAATAAATCATTTATTTATTTATTCCTCACTAATCAAGGGATTTGACCCAAGTCAAAGTCCCTTTCCCTCCAACAAATAATAATAAAATATACCATAGAGGTGGATCTAGATTTGATTAACATTATTTTAATCATGCACCAAGATCTAGAATGACCCAATATTTTGTTATAAATAGGAGGGTTTTCCCCTTCATTCTTCACCTTTGGTTGCATATTAGATCACTCTGGATCTATACACTTGGTCTCATTTCTGCCATTTTGCTCCCATTGAGCTCTACCTTCTACATTGGGTTTTCTACATCTACAAGAGAGAGAAAGCTTAGATCTGGAGTGCTGAGGACTACAAAGAACCCATCCCATTGAGGAGATCTGGATACACCTTCTTGTTTCCTCCCAGGTGCCCTGTAATATAAAAATTCATTCAAAATTGTGTTCTTGTCTTGTCTGTTGGATGCATGGAGCAAACTCTTTACTTTACTGCTTAATGTCTTTCCATTTATAGATCTGTTTGTTGCAGCACTTTAACTACTAATTGCAGATCCGAAGATGTTTTGCAGCCATTATTGTTGTTAGGGCTATTAGTTATGCGTAGCTAAAGTGGTTCTTTTTCGTACACTTCGACGAAGAATTCATACTAACAAATGGCGACTCCACACGGGTTTTAAATTACGACCGCTGTCGTTTTTCATATTCCTGCATATCCAGCTACTTCAGGCCCTAGGGCTTCTTTTCAGTTGTTTAGTTTTTCTCTTTTCATGTCATTTTTCTCACATAAAACCCTAAAAACTTAAAATTTCTAACTTCCGTGTGTTTCTGGCCCTATTGCGCAGGTAAGCGACACCAGCCGCAACTGAGACAGCAACTTTTCAGAAAATCTGCCGCATTAAACAACCGGATCCGGCGGTCGACCTTGCCCAAAACTCGCGGGAGACTGGACGACTTTTCAGCCTGCTTCGGCGACTCTCAACTCAGACTGTGCCGAACCTCGCAACCTCGCCTTTTTCCAAAGATTTTTCTGGCAATTTTTTCCGGGTTCCCGCTGCAGCCTCTTCTGTGGTCTTCCTGTGCCTCGTCTCACCCCGCCGACCAAGATCTCGATCTGCTTACTCACCTATGGGAACCCAGCCCCTTAGGGCTTTAGTACCCTCCACTTTTTGTGGAAGAGTTTCAGCTATTTCAGCCGTCGGTTTCAGAGCTTCAGCCCCCTCTTTTCCAGATCTGTTACCTCCCTTTCAGATCCATTGAAATCAGCCTCTTTTCCTTTCAAATCACCTCCCGTCGTTTTGTTTGGACCTCCTTTGAAGGCCTCCGCCTTGCCCCCCTGGTTTTTGCTGATTTCCCTTTTTCCAGCCACCTTGACCTCTGTCTCTTGGCTGTGACCTGCACCCCTTGTCTGCAGCTTTATCCTCCAGATCTCTGTCCCCTTTGACCCCAGATCTGTCGAGCGTCCTTTGTGTGTGTTTCCATAGTTTTCCCCTTTCTTTTCAGCATAGTTGTGAGAGACCCACCTTCTTGGGTTAGATAGATGCATACGTAGCCGTTATTTTTCTGTTATTTCAGCATTTTATTTCTGTTCTCTGTAGGTTTATTTTCAGCTACGTAGCACACTTTTTTTTTCTCTCAAACAACGGAAAGGGTTTAAAAATTAAAATCAACGCACACCACACACTGACCCTAAGTGAAGAAGCGCCTGGTTTACATCGCCTGGCAAAGAGTCTAAAATCAATTGTCACTGCACCTTTTCTGCCCTTGACCTTCTTGATTTTGTCCCTTTCTGCCCTTGTCGGTTTCCTTCTTCCTGTCATCATTGCGCCCCCAAGGCGCCTTTCCCGGAGACTTCTTGGCCTTCACCCTCAGTTTCCGGTTGATCGACCTGCTCCGCACCGCCGTCGTCGAGCCAGTTCACCTTCGAGTCCGCACTCCGACTCCTCTCCTGATTCATCGGGTCCCCCTTCTCCTTCCGGTTCTCCCCCTTTTACCTTCACCATGTCTGGACCAGGGCCTAACGCTAGCGGTTCTCCCGGCCCCAATGCCGGCCCTACTTCTAGCGGAACCATCACAACCACTACTCCGGCCACCCCTGTGCTGCCGTACATTGCAGGCCTCAGCCTCCCCGATTTCCATCAGTTGATTAATGATCCCATTCACCACAATGCTACCTGGCCCACTATGCCCACCAAGATGCCCTCTGATATCCCTAAGTTCGAGGGCCTTACTGGAGAAGATCCAACCAATCACGTCCGATCTTTCCACATGTGGTGTTCCTCCAATTCCATTACCGATGACTCCATCCGTCTTCGTTTGTTCCAACGCACGCTTACCGACGAAGCTTCTAAATGGTATGTCGAACAAGCCACTTCCTCCCATACCACGTTCGAGACTCTTGCCCAAGCCTTCTTGTCGTACTTCCAGCTCCCTCTCCGATACGACACTGGTACGGAGCTCTTGACTTCATTTAAGCAATCCTCTTCCACACGCCTTTCTGCCCATGTCCAGGAATGGCGGCGAAGAAGGAGCTTATGTCGAGCCCCTCCCTTTGAAGATCGGGTTTACATGGACTGGTTCCTTCGCACCCTCCCGTCTCCCATCGGCAAAGATGTCGCCTCTCACTTTCCTCAATCTGAAGAAGCCGCCCTCCAAATAGCTTTGAAATATGACCTGATCTACGCTCAATCTGGTTATGTTTATACCGTTCTCCCTGACATCCCCAGGCCCGGTGGCGCTAACGCCCCGGGGGCATCTCATTCCGCCGACGGTATTGTTGGATCTCTTTCCCACCCATCTGCTCACCCTCCTATGAGCCATGGTCTCCCTCGGGGAGGGGCCAGCACCTCAAGCAATCTTCCCCCTCCCGGCAACATGTATCCAGGATACGGCATGCCTCCTCCTTTTGCCCAACCTCCTGCTTACCTCAATGTCGCCCAACCCAACCCTTACTTTTATCCACAGCCTGGTGCGCCAGCTCCTCCCGCATATGCGCTTCCGCCTCCCTTGCCTCCTCACAACCTGCAACAGCACATACAACCCCCTCCAGGGCAAGTATTTGCACAACAGGGTGCGATTAACCCCCCTTCTTCTCAAAGAAGGCGGCGAGGCAACCAGAACCCATCCTCCTTTAACCGAGGACCCACCCGTATGGACTCCTAACACTAGCAACTGCACTTCTCAGGGCATTCCGCCTGTACGCCCGGTGCCGTCGCATTAAACAAGCCCTGTTCGTGTTGCGGTGTTTACGGTCACTACACTCACGATTGTCCTCTCTTACCCCAGATGCGACAGATGTGGGAATCTCAAGCCACATTGCGCGGACAACACGCCTCCCCTCATGCTCCTCCTAATGTGGCCACTACCCAGCCAGCTGTGTTCACTGATCCTTTCCCTCAACAGGGATTCGTGGCTACCCAACCCCCCGACAGCCATGTAGCCACCCCCTCGTCCATTTCTGGTTCCTCTGATTACCAGATCCTTATGATGCGCTCCAATCCTTCCCCTTCCGTCGACCTTCACCTTCAAACTCGGTCTCGCCAGTACCCCAAGCCTCCTGCTCAGTCCGATCCCGAGCCTCCATCTTCAGGTTCTCCAGAGCCTCTTTCGACACCCAGTGGCCCCTTACACATCCCTCAACCCAAAGTTGAGGTTCATCCAAAGATTCCAAAGGGCCCATTACGCCGAAATGCTGCCTTGGCCATGCCGCCCAATCATACAAAAGATAGTAGACGATTCGGCACAATCCCCTGCTGCCATTTCCACACTGGAACTCCTCCAGTCGTGCCCTTCCCAACGGAAGGCTCTACTATCTGCCGTGGGCGCTGTTGATCCTGCTGATGACAAAATGATTGTTTTCGACGCCACTCAATCGGACCACCCTCCTCTTCCTCCTTCCGTTGCTTTCCAAATCCCAGTCAAAATCCGGAACGCCACTGTATCCCGGTGTATAATTGATGAGGGGGCATCCACCGGCGTGATGTCCGCTTCGGTTTGGAAGCAACTCGGATCCCCTGAGCTGGCCCCTTCCACGATCACCCTTCGAGCGTGGGAGGCCATGCTCCCAACCTATTGGCCCGTTTCAGAATCGTCCCATCACTCTCGCCAGAAGACTTGGCTGTGCGGATGTCGGTCACCGACGCCTCTAGACTACAACATTCTATTGGGGCGAAGCTACACCTATGCCATGTCTACTGTCCCATCCGCGGTTTTCCGCAAGATGTCTTTTCCACATAATGGGAAGATAGTCACCATTGACCAGCTATCTTATCATGAGCTACCGTCTCCGACCTCCTCCGAGACGACCATCTCTTCCATAGCCAACAAGCAAACCGTTGATTCCTTGACCAGTGTCTCCCCCGGCGTTTATAAAGATTCCACCCTGCTGGGTACTTTTCCTCACCTCCACCCCCCTTCTGTTACTGATCCCAGCTTGTCGAATGTTTGCATTATGCAATCGTCTCAGGCCGCCCATAAACGGCCTGCCTCGGCTAGTCCACAACCTCCCCCCTGCCCTCCGCAACCCGCTCCTAGCCATTCATCTCAGCCAGCCGGACCTCCTCCTTCTGGCCCTCCCCCTGCAGCTGGTATCCCCGAACCTCTTTATCCTTCCCGCCCCTGCCTCCCCCGGCCTTAACCATTTCGGAGCCGCACCTCCCCGGTCAATACCCCCGCCGGCGTATCCCCTTCTTGGCCCCCTCCTGGAGTATATTCCGTCCCCGTCATGGCCACCCTCTCTCCCTAACTTGACCTTGGGCATTCCGGTCTGGTACGTTGACCCCCCAGCCGCCACCCCCCCTGGTCACCCCAAACCTTATATGGCTTTGACACCGGGTCAACCGGTCCCCCTTGCTTTCTCCATAGCCACGGTGCCCCCAGCACCTCCACAGGACCCTTCTCCTGTTGTGACGGCTCCCGGGAAGAAAGGCAAAGCCCGAAAGGGGGCAACCCATCAAGATCCGGCCCCCCCGACATCCCTTACCCCCCCACGACCACCAAAGCCCGCCATTCGATGCGCTTTGTGTGATGTCGTCGGCCATGCCACTCACATGTGTCCTGAATTGCCCCACCTCAAGCTTCTGGTCAACGAGACATTCCCCGACTCTGATCTCCCAGAAGTCCATGTCACCATCCCCGACTCCCTCCCAAAACTCAAACACTTGCGCACAAACCACCCTTGTGCCTTGTGCGATTTTCACGGCCATTACACCCACCTCTGTCCCCGCCTTGACGAGTACCGTTCCTCCTTGGACTTGTACTGCCAATTCAAGGTCGCTTCGATCGGACCAGAGGACATTCACATTCCGCCTCCCGCTTTTAAGCCAACGGAGCCCTCAGTCACCATTTTGTACCTGTCATCATCCATGAGACCATTGGGGAACGTTCCATCTGAATCCTCCCCTGTTGTTTCGCTTGACCTTCCTTCAGCGGTCATCTTGGGCCCAACATCGGTAGATCCGTTATCTACTTGCTCTTCGGTCACCCATTGTGACGATGCGCATGTGAACCTATCTTCTCATGATGATGATTCAGGCCACTTCACCATGTCAGGTGGTTCTTCTTCCACCAGTCACCCCATCTTCTATCACGACGACGACATTATGGAAGAAATTCCCACCCCTGACTTTATCTATTCCCCCTTACATCGAACCCATGCGTTGACACCACATCCACCTTGTGGCCATTACATCAAAACCCAATGTTTGGGTAAGGGGGCACCCACATTTGAGAGACCACGAGACGCCATTCTCCACCACTCTCCTAGTGTATCTGGTCGTTTTGACTCTAGACCCAGTATTCTTCCACATTTAGACGAACCTCTAGAGTCCCATATCACTTCAGATCACTCTCGGGACGATACCCCTTATCGTTCCCTCATCTTACATCAGCAACCCAGTCTCTTAGACATTATTGTTGACCAATCTATAGCTTTTCTACGAGAGCATCAGTTCATTATCTCTGAATCCTCCTTTTGTGATAGTGACACCAGGTATGCCAATTCGGAAACTTAAAGTCCATTTGATCCCTATATGCAGTACCAAAAGAGATTGGTAATCCTCCATTTCCTTTCTCAAACTGCATAACCATAACCAAAACAAATGGCACACCACATCATTTAAATGTGTTTAGATTCCCATTTTTCTAGATACATTTTGGCATGACCACACCATGCTTGGGGGCACCTCTGCCCCCCAACCATAACCCTCCTCACCTCGTTTTTGGAGAGGAGGTTGTCTTACCAATCGAGTGTGAAATTCCTTCTCTACAACTAGCCGTTGAACTCCTCCCTGACACCCCACCGCTAGAACAATGACTTATCATGCTTGAGCGTGCCTCCGAAGACCGCCGTGTTGCCTTGAAAACCATGGAAGCGGCCAAAAAACGCACCAAAGCTCAGTATGACCGAAAAGTCCAACCTCGCACTTTTCGCGAAGGCGACCTTGTTCTAGTATATGACCAGGCCCATGATGTCCTAGGTCATGGGAAGTTTGACTCATTATGGCTAGGCCCTTACATCATTTAAGGATAGCCAGCATCTGTTTTTTCATTTTTCCTACTTCACCAAAATCCAACTCCCAGCCATAAAACAGCACCAAACCCCCCTCATCTCCCAGGTCGCAGTTTTCTGCCATTTTCTGGACCAGGTCGCACTTGTTGCCCTAATACCTGCGTCCTGGGTCGTACTTTTTGCCCCAAAAAAGTGCGACCCGGCCACAGAGATGAAGGAGGGGCTGTTTCTGGGGGTTTTGGGCCCTCAACTGCAAATGTAATCCATCAAAATGCAAGAGCAAGGTTAGGCCTCTCGCCTCCAACTGACAGATCTCGAATCCAACGGTCGGTTTGTCCGCTACGTTCGCCGCAAGATTTAGGGCCTTCTCTCCTCTCCACATTCACCACAACAACAATAGCAAATGAATGATTTTGGAGGGAAAACAGCCTCATTAAAAGAGAACCTCTGTTTCTTCTTTCGACTGCTGCGACCACACCGTAGCCCCGTTCGACGAACCGTCAGCACCGCTGGATAGATCTCACCGAGCTCTCAAATGGGTTTTACTTAGTTTTTGGTGATTTGATACTTCACCCGGACACTTTTTTCCACGAAGGGTCACTTCACCGCTCCTTCAAATCGAATTTCCTCACTTACGACACTGGTACTTGGGGCACCATATCGCCCCCTTACTTGTCCATGTTCGTGTTGATTTTCGTCATGAGTGCCCAATTTGTACTCATGTTTCCATGGCCCCCCAATGTTTCCATGGCCCCCCATTGGGCCTTTACTGTGTGGCAGCACTATCAAGTCGCCCTTGTTTAGAGCATCCAAGTTGAGTCATCATTGCATTCATGGAGTCTATCCTGCGTCCCTTTATACCCCACTATAGCCCTCCATTCTTCTTTGCTTGGTTCCTCTCTTGTGTCGCATATCATGACCTTCAGCCCCACTGTCCCCTGTCCCTTTCGATATTGTGTCAGTCGCTGCCATGTCATTCATGCCCTTTATGCTCTAACAAGGGAAGTCGTCCATTCGCCACTCCATCCTTCCCATTTCCACTATCATCATTAGTGTCAGTCTGTCCGTCGCTCTATTGTTCTTCTCTCATGCCTTAGTTGAGGATCTCTCATTGCCTCACCTACGGCGGACCTCCTTCCGTCGACATCAGCACATTTATTCCAGAAGCAAGGTCTAGAGGGCGGTGTACCTTGGTTCCAGCTTCCACTCTTGTTCGGTGCCTCGGATCAGGCAGGGGGATCTCTCACTTCCCTTTGACTTGATTGCTTCTCCAGCCTCTTCAAGATGATCGATTCGCATACCGGATACCAAAGGACCCAGCAGCAGCTCTTGATGATTCCCGGGCGTGTGTGAGATGTCTCAGCCCTCATGAGGGGGTGGCCCCGCAGGTAGCCCCCCACATGCCCGGATGACCTCTTCATTGCAGCCTTTGATGCCGCTCCAGATTTTGATGATGTTGGCCTTAGCCACCTGCAGCGCCTCCATGATTTGCATGTATCAGTCAGATTTTGTGAGCTCTTCCCCATTTACAGGGGGCATTTGGGTTGTATTTATCTCATGTACTCAGATATTATTGTACTAGTCCTGGCTGTTATCCCAGGCACAGCATGTATGTGAGACTCTTCATTGTATTCTTATCTGGCTCCTGCTTATGCCAGTTGTACTTTATGGTTCGGTCCCTTGTTTACCGGACACACTATTCTTTTGTACTTTGTCTCGGCGGGCATAGGTATGCCTCCCCCGCCGCCTTCAGCACAAGTACCCTCTCATAAAAAGAGACTTGTTGCACCTGCGAGTCTCGTCTCCTCAGGGTCTAGTCCTTCAGCACACTATCTACCTCACACTTCTCTCTCTGACATCCCCTTTTGTTGTCTGGTGATTGTATTCTTACAACGTACTTCGGTCATACGATTTGCTCCTGACACTCGCACGCCGGGGGGCAATCTGTTACACCATTTTTTGGTCATCTAACCTTTTATCATTAGATGGACCCAAGTACACCATGTAAGACCAGTTTTACCCCAAGTAAAACTGCTTTCACTATGTTAATTAAAGAAACCCCAAAAGGAATAATTAATTAAACCACAATTTAATTATTATTCCCTGTCATGTTTAACCCAAAAACAAAGAAATTAATGAGATACACCCATAGTTATCTTATTATTTTCTAGGAATAATTATTTAAATAATATTCCTTGTTAAATATGACCAAATCAACCACTATTAATTAAATAAATCATTATTTATTTGATTATATCTCAACCACTTCTTTAAAAGGATAAATAAATCATTTATTTATTTATTCTTCACTAATCAAGGGATTTTGACCCAAGTCAAAGTCCCTTTCCCTCCAACAAATAATAATAAAATATTCCATAGAGGTGGATCTAGATTTGGTTAACATTACTTTAATCATGCACCAAGATCTAGAATGACCCAATATTTTGTTATAAATAGGAGGGTTTTCCCCTTCATTCTTCACCTTTTGTTGCCTATTAGATCACTCTGGATCTATACACTTGGTCTCATTTCCTGCCATTTTGCTCCCATTGAGCTTTACCTTCTACATTGGGTTTTCTACATCTACAAGAGAGAGAAAGCTTAGATCTGAAGTGCTGAGGACTACAAAGAACCCATCCCATTGAGGGGATCTGGATACACCTTCTTGTTTCCTCCCAGGTGCCCTGTAATATAAAAATTCATTCAAAAAATCGTGTTCTTGTCTTGTCTGTTGGATGCATGGAGCAAACTCTTTACTTTACTGCTTAATATCTTTCCATTTATAGATCTCTTTGTTGCAGCACTTTAACTACTAATTGCAGATCTGAAGATGTTTTGCAGCCATTATTGTTGTTAGGGCTATTAGTTATGCGTAGCTAAAGTGGTTCTTTTTCGTACACTTCGACGAAGAATTCATACTAACAGAGGGCTTTTCTTTGGTAGATGAGTATTTTCGGGTAGGAAAATGTCAAAGATTTTAGCTCTTTTGGAAAAATTGAGCTTCTGGTATAACTCATTGAGGGCTTCTACAGAGAAAGGGGTGCTATTTTCCACAGAGGGAGCTTGCATCATTTAGCCAATTGATAGGGAAGTGATGGTGAAAATGATTTCACCAGTAGGGGTAATGATATCTCTCTCACTAGGGATGTAGCATGCTTAACAATTTCGGATAAACTCAGGGGAATTGTATGTGAGGTGGAAGATATAATGTGGAAAATTGGACTCCCAGAGTCTAATATCATTATATTTTTCAATGTATCTATCTTCTAACCAATAGTACATCTCAAACAATTAAAATTCACACTATTTCTCATTAATTTTGTAATCTCTATTAGCTAGGGGAACATGATCTAAATCTAGGGGAGGATGGACCAGGGGATTGAAATGTTCCTCATGGATTTTCTTTTGAGGAGGCATATTCAATTGTTTTTTAGGAATTTAAGTGGATTCAGAATTGAACAAGTTTACTGAGAATGTGCAGTAGCTCTATAATTGGTCGAAGGAGACAAGGTAAGCATTGTCACTTTAGTTGGAGATAAATCAACGGATAAAAGGGCACACTGTAAACTAGTAAAGAAACTGAAACTATAGAAAATAGAGCACATTAAAGGTGGAAAGGATTAAGATGCATGGTTTTATAATAAAATCTGGCTTTTTTATTGAACATGGCATGGATCCATTAATTTAGTAGTCATCAGTATTAATTAAATGCGTTAACTGATAAAATACCATGGGAGTGGATTTGATTGGTAACAGATAGGTGATGTGGTGAAATGGGAGAGAAAGAGGTGATGGGTAAGGACGATGGTATTTTAGATGAGGGGAATGGTGGTTTTTGGGGGTGGTTGCGGGGGGGGGGTGTACTAGGTGGTAAATGTGTTAGGCAGAGGGGGGTGTGAACAACTGAGAGGGGGGCACGTGGTAGTGTGTCCAAGCGAGAAATTTATTTTTCGAAACCCCCCCCCCCCTTGTTGTAAAGCTAGGATGGAGATGGGGGGCTGAAGGTTGATGAGGACCGTCGATCGAGGAGTAGGTGGATTGGATGATAGACAGGTGAAAGCGGATTAACGTCACTTGAAATGAATGTTTATCGAGTAGCGGTCCTTTCGATTTGAGTGAAAACTTAGGATATAATAACAAATATCCCAAACATGTCATTCATGCGCTCAATATTTGAAAC
Source organism: Pinus albicaulis (assembly GCA_034641835.2). Taxonomy (NCBI): domain Eukaryota; kingdom Viridiplantae; phylum Streptophyta; class Pinopsida; order Pinales; family Pinaceae; genus Pinus; species Pinus albicaulis. The sequence continues at coordinate 1,411,725,036 of CM076575.1, forward strand.
TTAAGATAAAGTAATTTTGTCACTTATACCTTTACGCACCAAGTACATAATCCTTTCAAAGCTCGAAACATCTCTACCTACCCTTGAAATTTTCCATTCTTTTGCTAGACTAACATTTTTTATTTCTTTCTTCTAAAGGTGCATTTAGACTACCAAACCCATATCTCTCTCCTTTTTTATGAAAAATATAATCTACCCTATCACTTATTTCACTTATTGATTCAGATTAAACAGTTGAATAAATTTTATTTTCTACTTAACTATTGATTTACCAAGATTAAATTGTTTGGAAAATATTTATTCTCTAACCTAATTTACAAAAAGATTACAATTTTTCAACCATGATTAAGTTGTATGATTTGAACACATAGCTAGTCATTGTGGAATATTTAGACAAGATGCACAAAACCTCATTTGATTTTGACAGAAATAAAACTATCTATCAGTAGTGGCATTTGAATTTGCAGCACTTTTAGTATTATGTTCTCTATTTTTATTTGGTGGGGTTCTAATTTTATTTTTATTCTTTTTTAACTTTTCTTTCTTTTTCTCTTTTTGTCTTTTTGTCCTTATTCATTTTTTAGATATAACCTCTTTTCATTTTTCTTTTATGTATTTTTTGGAAATCATTTTCATATTGAAAATTATTTACAATATAATATTATTGAGACAAAATACTCAATCACCTTGAGATCCTATAAATTAGGATCCTAACACTCTCCATTGTTTCCTTTAAACTTAGGAATGTCGTAAGGAAGCTTATTTGGCATAATAGGCCAACCTGGATTGTGGAGTATAGGGTCATTGATTAACTGGATAAAATTTGGAAGGCTTAAACTTGCCATGAAAGGTAGCAAAGCAATAGCCTGAACAGTTCCAATAACGACTCCAGAATTAGGGCCGGTGGCATCACTAGCTTGAGGACCTGCACTTGCATTGGTTCCTGACATGATGATGATATGAGGGTGATGGGAACTGAGTTTAAAATCATAGCAAGAACCTGATGAATTAGAATAAGAGTCGTTATGGGGACTCGATGGAGGACTAACTCAGACCCTACACATTAGAGTAATTGTTCCTAACGGAAACTAAGGGTGAAGGCCTTTGATTCTCTGAGATAGAAATTGTGGGGGCACAATGATGGCAAGTAAAAAATGACATGAAAAGGTTGAATATTGATAAACAAAGGCTTTACGAGGTAAATTAATATATTAAAATGTTTATGTCTTGGCTTGACGCTGTAAACCAAGTGCTCTTTTCTTTATGTGTGAGTGTGTGAAAGTTGTGTGTTAATTTTAACTAAGCCTAGATAGTTTTATAAAGAAAAATAAAAAATGCTGAATTATTGTAAATAAAAATGAGAAGACAGTAAAATAAATAGTTAAACATGCATGAATTCAACCCAAAATAAGGCTTCCCAAAAAACTACTCTAAAGGGCGGGTGAAATAGACTCAAAACACACAATACAAACAAAATATCTAAGGTCTAAGGGACAGGGACATAATGACTCAGATTTTCTGGAAATGACACAAAAAACAACAAGAGATTAGGGGGGGGGAATTCTACAAAATGAGAGGCGACAGGTTAAAACCATAGAAGAAACAAGGGTACCCTAAGGGAAATACAAAAAAAAAATCAAGAGGGGGTTTTGGATGGAATAATAACCTATCAAAAAGGATCTGAAAGAAGGCTAGATCAGACCCTGAAACAATGGCTGAAATCACTGAAAATCTGAGACTACCTACTCAGCTTAACCCCACCTAGAAAGGTGGAAGTGTACTGAAACCTTAGGGGGCTTGGTTCTACTTCAACGAGATAAAATGAGCATATCCAAGCCTAATGTGGGCTAAGAAAAAGGTCATACAACCCAAAACATTACTCTCGACAAACCTTGACAGAAATAAAAAAATTCAGAAAAAATTTGCAACTCGCACGTACTGGCCCGTGGGATGTGGAAATCAACGTTTCTGGCCAAAAAGGTGCGAGTTCTGGTAGAAATCACAGGTTTTGGATAAAAAAGTGCAAGTTCTTGTTCCTGAATCCTCGAGTGGAAGGTTTCCGAAAATTTTTCATCTCTAGCGCAACTAATACCTGTTACATGCGAAAACACCCAAAAACAACCGAAAGTTAGAATTTTTACTGATTTAGGGAATAAAAGTTAAAAAACAACATCAAGAGACTAAAAATAGCTGAAGAAAAACCCTAGTTACTGAAGCTGCTGGTCACGCAAGAATCTAAATTACAACAGTGGAGTCGCCATTTGTTAGTGTAAATTCTTAACACAAGTGTACGAAAAGATCTCACTTTAGCTCTGTGTGAAAAACAACCCTAACAACATAAATGGATGCTTAAATTTTTTAGATCTGCAATTGATAGTTAAATTTTTCTTGCAAAAAACCAAATCTATGCAGTAAAAGCGGTTAGACAATAAAAAATAAATAAGAATTGCTCCATGCATCCAACAGACAAGACAAGATTCAAATAAATTTTAATATATTATAACACCTAGGAAGGGAAAAATTAATAGTGTTACCAATCCCCCTCAATGGGATTGGTTCTTGGTTGTCCTCAACAATTCAGATCAAAAAGTTTATCTCTCTCAATGATGTAGAAAACCAAAAATGTGTTGAACTCTATGGGAGCTCAAGAAGCAAAGAAAATAGTAGCAATAATGACAATGATCAAAGTGCGACAATGAAAGTGATCAAAGTGAAGAATGAATGGAAAACCCTCCTATTTATAACAAAATATTGAGTTATCCTCGATAATGGCGAATAATAAAATATTATTAACCAAGATCTTGATCTAACTGCTTGGAATATTTTATTATATTTTGTTAGAGGGAAAAGGTATTTAAATTGGTTAAATACCTTTATTTAAAAATAATAAACAAATAAATGATTTATTTATCATTTCAAGAATGTGGTTAAGTCATAATTAACAAATAATTATTTGTTTAATTATTTCTAGGTGATTTAACCAATTCTAAAAAAGAATAATAACTAAGTAATGATTTAATTAATTATTCCTAGAGAAAAATTAGATAAATAATGATTTATCTAATTATTTCTCATAATTGGGTTAAATATGAACAAGAATATTATTTAAACAGTGCTTTAATTAATTATTCCTAGAGGAAAATTAAATAAATAAGGATTTATTTAATTATTCCTCATGGGGTTTCTTGTTCTAACCCGAAATAACTTAATAAAATATGGTTTATTAAATTATTTCTTATAGTGAAAGAAATTTTACTATGGTAAAATTGGTCTTACATGGTGTACTTCAATCCTTCTAATTGTAAATGGTTATATGGAAAAATTTTGGTGATAACACCCCATATATATGTATCAAAATTTTGATACCACATGCTTGGTGACTTCTTTAACCCATACAAATACTTTTTTAGCCTACATACCAGTTCTTTCGTACCATTCACCAGAAAGCTTATTGGTTTCTTCATGTAGATACATTCTTCCAGATCCCCATGAAGAAATTTTGTCTTTACATCCATCTGTTCTACATCGAAATCAAAAGCAACAACAATAGATAAAATTAATCTAGTAGAATCTAACTTGGCAACAGGAAAAAGAATATCGCCAAAATAAATTCTCGACACATCAGATTAATATTTTCCTACCGCCCGAGATTTTTATTTCTCCACCTTTCCTTCTAGATTCGTCTTCTTCTTAAACAACCATTTTTTTCCAATGTGTTTCCTTCCAGTAGAAGACTCCACTAGATCCCAAGCCTTGTTTTTTTCCAAAGATACGATTTCATAAACCATGTCCTCCTTCCAAATTTTTCGAACTTTTGAATCCATTCCCTATCTGAAAGTTTTGGGATCATAATTAGTGATAGATAAATAAAAATTCGAACATAAAGCAGATGGACTATACCTCTCTAGCTACCTTATGTCTAGAACTAATATTCTCAAAACTGGAGTGTGTGGCTCTTCCTCTTTTGATTCATGTTCTGCTGTAGAGTCTGATTCTTCCTCCTTTAGTTCAAACTCCATCTTCTCAAGTTCCTCTGGTATGACTTCATGTTTAATAACATATTTCATCTCTTTAAACACCACATCTTTATTGTACATAACCTTCCTTATTTCTAGGTTCCAAAGCTTATAACCTCTTAAACTGTCCTCATACCCAATAAAGATGCACCTTTCAGATTTATTATCCAACTTGGCTCATTTCTCCTTTGGAACATGTACATATGCATCACAGCCAAATAGCCTCAAATATGAAAGACAAGGTTTCTTAGCATTCCATACCCCATGTGGAATCTTATCCTCTAATGCTGATGAAGGTGATCTGTTAAACATGTAACATGAAATATCCATTGTCTCTACCCATAATTCCTGCCCTAATCCAGCACCACTGAGCATGCTTCTTTCCTTTTCCATTGATTTCATGTTCATTATTTGTACAAATCCATTTTTTTAAGGTTTGTATGGAGTAGTATTTTTCCGTGCTATACAACACTTCTTATAGAACTCTTCAAATTCATTCTTTCCTAGCTCTCCACCATTATCTTTCCTCAACACCCTAATCTTCTTCTCTTTCTAATTTTCCACTAGAGCCTTAAATTCTTTGAACCTATCAAAGAATTCATATTTCATCTTGAGGAAATATATCCATGTATTCCTCAAGAAGTCATCTATAAATTAGACATAGTACACATATTTCCCCAGTGATGGAACTGACACAGGTCCAAACACATGACTATGCATAAGCTCTAATATCCCTTTCACCGTGTTAGCACTAGTTGCTTCCCATATACCCAATTTTCAAAAAAATCAAAATCCTAGAGAAATTAGACATAACTTATACCATACCATCACCATGTAGTATTTGAAGGAACTTCTCTCTAATGTGTCCAAGTATGTGATGCCACAACATAGTTTTTTCTCCATAGACCACTAGTTCTTCTACTCCACTTTCAAGAACCATATAATTGTTGCACCCATCAATAACAATTGTACCCAAAAGCTTATACAAATTTCTGATCCAAAATCCCCACATCAATACTAGTGCTCCCTGAAACATCTTGCAGGTATCTTTCTCAAACACTATTTTTACACTTGTATCATCCATATTTCTTACAAAAATCATATTTTTGTCCAATGCAAGAAATATGTAGAACACTAGGAAGTGTTCTAATCCTTCCACCTTGAAACTTCAGCTTGAATTTTCCATGTCTTATGATTCTTGCCTTCTTGTCATCCCTTAGGAGGACATCACCACCATCATATTTCTCATACTCGCAAAACCACTCCCTATGGGGAGTGAAGTGAAAGGATGCACCTGAGTCTTTAAAGCATGCCTCATGATCTACATGTTTTTTTGAAGAAGAATCCAAGTAAACATCGCAACCTTCATCTGAGGTGTTTTTAGCCTCTACAGAAGGAGAATCATTAGATCCATTTAATTTCTCGGGAGTTTTTAATCTACATTCCTTTTCGTAGTACCCTTATTTTCCGCATTTCCATCATACCTTTACCGATTTTATTGGAGATTTATATCTCCCTCTAGATTTAGATCACCCACTTGAGGATTTCTTTTTGTTTCTATTCGAGGACCTTCCTTTCACAGATAGTGAATCTCCATTCTAGCTCTCCATATTTTTCTATCTCATCTCCTTTGACAACAAGGATGAGACTATTTCATAAAACTTCAAAGAATTTTATTGCTACCTATTGCAACAACCAGACTATCCCACAAGTCTGATAGAGAACAAAACATACTCATGCATTTATCTTCATCTAAAATTTTAATATCTGTAACACCCCCTTCCCACATCTACCTAAGCAACTGGCCAGCCAGGGTATATATGTGACGAAAAGCTACTATAATGAGATTCAACCTCCTAGGTGACCTTAAGCTAGTGGAATCAACAGAAACATGTAATACAGACCTTGTACAACAACAACAACACCCTTAGGATGTAATTCAACCATTCAGGCCTCTTACCCTTGGGTCACTCTGACCTTTTGACCTATTTTTGCCATAGCCATAGGAACATGATTGCATGGTTGTGTACTTGAGGCTATAGCCACATCCATAACACTGCATGCCAGTGGCCAGGGCCCCAAATACTTAGTTCTGTGCCAGTGGCCCTAGGATTTGAGCCACCTTTCTAGGCCAATAACCTAGTGCTCTACCCAGAACTTCATGAAAATTTAAGATATGATAAATAAAAACAGGACAATGATATGGAATAAATCACATCAATATGAATTCATCTTGACCCCTCCTAGCCGTGACAAGAATTTTTTCAAACATGTAACAAACATGAAAGCTACAGGTATAAACAACATAAAAAAGCATAAGGGTCTCATACTTATATCAAAATCATTATGTAGCATTTATCTCTTACATCATTAATTGTAATACAATCTATTTGACCATAGATACAATGTGCATTCATTTACAAGTAAAAACATGGAGATATCCATAAATCATCATTGATAAAATACATGCTTATAACTAGCATAATAACAATAGAAATATCATGGAAACAACATCAATAGAACCCACATATAAACCAATCAATTTATACATCAAATACCAAAGTAATGATATCTTCATTAATTAATGTAAAAACTGACCGGAGATGGGACATCCTCATTCCAACCGACCATGGATTAGCTGAACCAAATATCTCTTCAGCCAATCACCCTCGTGCCGTATTCCAAGCATGAATGTGAGACTCATAACAAACCAAAAAGAACTAAAAGAAACATGAATACTACCGTAGTTATCCACCTACACCGTGAGGAATTTGAGTGCCTCCTAGTATCTTATGCTTTAGCATAATCCACAGTCCAATCTAGGGATCATTAGGCCCTAGAATGAGACCCACTCTCTAGGATTTATTGTACATCCAATATCGGGACCACTAGGCCCAGTAGAGAGAAATCCACCTCTTGTATTTACCGTATATCCCACCATTCATTGGCAAGAATTCTTCGGATGACCTAGGCACATAATCTATCTTTACTGCAATCCACAATCCATTTGAGGGGTTACTAGACTAGTGGCTTTACTGTGATCCACGGTCCTATTTAGGGACCAATACGCCATGTGTTTTTCATTTAGGAGACCCGCCCCACTGAGCTTTGAATCCATCCAAAAATCTAGCTCAACCAAAGTATGAAAAACCCATCTCATCAAATCTATACATAAATGGAAAGGCTAGGCTAAAAACATTGCCACACCTAGAAAAACCCATGCGATGTCAAAAAAAGAACAACATGCAATATCATGCATGCCATATATGGCAAGGAAATCACACGTGAAAATCAATACATGCAAAGAATCATGTTGTATTTTCTTGATCCTTCTCTTCCTTGCTTGTTTCTTCCTTCTTCCTGCTTTCTTTTCCTTTCTTTCTCCAATGCCAAAGTGATCCAAGAAAACTCTAAGTGTCCAAGAGTGAGTGAGAGAGAGAGAATGGAATGAGAGCCACAAGTTTGAGAGAAATATTGTCAACTAATCCTCATAACCTTTTTCATCAATGAGGCCTCTATTTTCTTCATTTGCCATTATTTTCCTTCATTTTTCTCGTCACATGCAACCTGTGACCTTTCACCTTCCTTTTCTCCTAATTTCCATTATTTTCATCAATTAATGACAATAAATGCCTCATGCCTTTCCAAAGCCTTTTCCATTTCCTTTGAAAATTTGCCTTAGCTATAATTACTGAAATGAACACCCACTAGGATGTTTTTCACAACATTTAGCTTGGAATAAGTGTCCCATCAACCGTGGCTATTATTTTTTCCTTTAGTAACTTTTATTACATGAAATTTTCACTAGGGATGTTACAGAACCCTCCCCCTTGGTGGAACACTATCCTTGATGTTCAATGACACCTACAAACTAGCAAACCACTGAAAATAAAACATATTCCCTATGGAGATTTATAACACATCTCATTGCAATATTTATAATTAACAACCTGCTCAAAATAAAAAACCATCATGATAACCATACTGTGTATTGGAGATTCATAACACAACTCATTACAATATTTACAATAATATACATATGAAAATTTGCTCAACCAAAAAATAAAAGGATATGATGCTTGTATCAAAAGTAAGGGAAATTAGAGGCTAACACCTCCACCCTCAAATTAATACCAAGATTCACTTCCTTCCAAGGAAGTCCAAAACCCATTTCCAAAGTTAAATTTTCATCCAATGTCCAACGCTACAATCCTGCACCACTTTTCCTCTCAGTGAACAATTACTAAGTCATTGTTCCAGGGCACACTCCTAATGTGCATTTGATTCCATCTAGAAATTCTAATGACCAAAAAAATTCATCCCCGAACCTTCCCTTCTCTACTACACAGCCTCTCGGGAAATCTGGTCACCCCCTTCTGTGTAGTCCCACACCTTCCAAGTTCTATTGGCACCCCTATCCCGAGTAGTCCGTCCCTTGGCTAGGCTTCCTCACATTAGAATGTACAAAAAACAAGGCATATCCCTACCTCAAAACCATCATACCAGTAATAGCATGCTCATGGAAGTCAATGGGCATTATTAGGTATCGTCTCCCACAATGGCCCTGCTCCTGAAGTGCTTTACCAGCATACTACTGCTTGTTTTCCTTTTTCTATTACTACTAATTCTTGCATTCATTTTAAACCACCCAACTAGGAATTACATTATTTCCTATACCAAGCATATAATTTCCATTAAATTCAAAATAAATTGAAATAAATTCAAATCATGCCTCATTGGTGGCTCGTTAGTAAGGTACACTTGAAATCTTGTTCACTTCTTGGCACACAAATCAAACTAGTTGTTTGATCAAATCATCATGTATAAACATATCACATCAGGTTAGCTAAAAACACAACCATCAAAGTTTAAAATCATGAATCACATGCAATCATCATAAACCATTATCATAAATCAAATGTAACCATCATAAATCAGAATCGTATATCACATGCATAATACAGGTGGAATAAAAAATCAATACTTATCCTTCATCAGTCCTTAATTCTTCCTTTTTTATTTCCATACACACATCGGATTGGTTACCACACCAGACAAGCACCCAGTTCCCTTTCTTCTCTTCATTCACGTACACATACACACAATGTAAACCAAAATACATACATCCACATACAACGCACAACACTACACAATACACACATCTACATCCATTGTCAAACACACACCTACACCCAGTGTACCATACAACACAAAACATATACATATACATAGACATAGTACAACATAACGAATACACATGTCACGATACGAGGAATACATCATGCACATACATATTCCTACATGCCTGCAACACAGCATGTACGATATGCACATAATACCACATGCATAACAGTACCATATGCACAATATGTACATAGTACCACCTGTACACAACACTGCTTGTACAACGTGTGCACACCATCACATGTACACGGAACCACTTGCACAACATGTACACAATGCCAAATGTACACCACACCACCTATACAATTTGCACACAATACCACATGTACAAAATACCACATGCATGACATGTACACGACACCACATGTACACAACGACACATGCATGACATGTACATGACACTTTAGAGAGATTTTGAGGTCTAAAATGGGCTTCCTAAGAGACATTTACACCCAAAATAAAATTTATAAGAACCAATAGGATTCAAGATGATGACGTCAACCATGGGGGATGATTCACCATTTTTGGGGTGAAAAAGTAAAAATATTAAAAAATAATAAAATAATAAAACTGCGTTTTCAACTTGTGTTTTCAACTTATCTCCCTAAGGTATTACTCACATTTAGAGAAAGAGTACTCGTTGGATGCGAAAGCTAATTCCTCATCCAAGGAGTACCCATGTTGTATGCTTTCAATTGACCCTGCTACATGAAAAATGAGAAATACATGAAAAACGTGATTACAATCATGTTGTTCATGTATTTCTCATTTTTCGGGTAGCAGGGTCCACCAAAGTATGCAACATGGGTAATCCTTGGATGAGGAATCAAATTATACATCCAAAGAGTGTTCCCACTCAAAATTTGAGTAAACCCATTGGGAGATAAGTTGAAATTACAAGTTGAAAATTTAGTTTTTTCTTTTTTCCCTCTAAAATTTGATGATGTAATCTAATATTATTTTATTATTTCCACTATTATTTTATAATTTCCTTAGGAGTCTCAGTTTAGACCTCAAAATTCCCATAATTACACCTTCACACAACACTAGATGTAAAAAATGTACACAACACCACATGTACAATCATGCACACAACACCATATCAAAAAAGCACTACATATCCAACATGTGCATAGTATGATATGAAAAAAAAACCACATATCCTATAGAAATTATACCAATGGTTTCAATTTGATCTTATGATGTACTAAAATAAGATATTGAATCCTTCTACAAATTGCGGAAAAAAATACAATCGCACAATCACATAAACAAGTAAGGGAAAGAAACAATCAGTCGCACAACACAAGATGTGTCAAGGGAAATAAAAATGCCTAAAACCTCGCTATCTGTATATTGTATAAAGTTAAGGATCCTGAAAAAATATATTTCTTTCTCTCACAAGTGAACTTCTTCACTCTGTCAACTGTCTCACACTGATTTAGGAAAAAAAGGACAAATACTTAGCCAATTCTCAGCCTCTACTCAGCTTCCCTTACTCACATATTACTTGAGGAATTAATGCCTTATTAAATAGGAAAATCCCTTGTCTTGACTGTGTGATCTATCCAAGGAATCCAACTAACTCTATAATTGACCTGTATAATTTTCTAATTATACAACTAAAATTTATCATCCCTTTAACCTTTGTCTCAACTGGGTCTTCCTCAGAACTGACATGAAATAACTATTTATAGTGAATTATCGGTTAAATGAATGATCACTCATTGTGAATTAAATCTGATTTAATTTACTGGAATTCTCACTAGATCACCACTCAGTTAGAACTAGTAAAACTGATTTTAACTCATTTAATTGAGTTAATTAATTAAAACTTATGCATAATTGTAACTGGACCCCCTTAAATCATGGAATCACTCTACATTCATCCTCTCTATCCCTCAACTTGAATTTCCTAAGCTAACTCAATCATTCTGACTTAGTTAACTAATACAAGTTGTTATGAGATGAAATTACAATTTCTCTTCCAAATTTAATTAAGGGAAAATTAAAATAGAAGCCCCGCTTTGAGGTGAAATTTCTTGGTGCCAATTCAACACTCCCTCTCAACAAGAAATGGATTATCTACTACCCTGATCCTATCTCTATGGAATTCGAGATTTCTTCTTTCCAGGTTGTTCATCAAGACGTCTGCATCCTACTCCTCCATGGGAATGTACTATAATGACATAATCCTCCTCTGAACACAATATTTGAGATGGTGATACTGAATATCAATATTCTTGGACTTGCCATGGGATACTATATTAATCGAGAGTTTGATCTAACTCCTGTTATCACAATGTATCATCGTCGGATCCATATATTGACCAAAAAAACCAACAAGTATATTCCTCATCCATATGGCCTTGCATGCAGCCTGACTGGCCACCTTGTGCTCTACCTCTGTTGAACTGAGTTCAACTGATCTTTTTTTCTTGGTGTACCAAGAAATTATTTTTGATCCTATGCTAATGATGCTCCTTGATTTTCTCTTTCAGTCGGATGGACTCCCAACCCAATCTGCATCGGTGAAGCCTTGAAGCTTCACTCCCTATGTTTGTTTGTACCATAATCCATACCCTGAAGTGCCCCTGATATATCTCAACACATGCTTCGCTACCATCCAAAAAAGCTTGGTCATATTAACCATAGCTTGGCTCAAATGGTTAATTGTGTAGCATATTTCAAGTTGTGTGTACAACTCATGGATAAATGTCTGCACAATAAATCTAGTTAGCATGATACAACTTCACAAAATATCCGCTCAATAAGATCATGATATCCATAACAATAATTAGCTAGCATGTTCACATCATAAACCCATAAAAAATTTTCATTCATTCATAACACCCACATATCCATACTTAGTGTAGATTAGTACAACACACTATCGTAATTAGGTCGACTCACACTTCAACATCATAACCATAACAAACTGCATAGGTGAATCCAAATTAGCATGATAAATTTAACATCGAGATATTCATGTTATAACCCTAACCATCAAGTTAACTAACATATAACAACTACAAGTTAACATATAACATGCTCATCAAAAACATATAACATAATCATCAAGCTAACTACAAGTTAACATATAACATAGTCATCAAGTTAATACTATGCTTGAATAAGAAACACATGTACATATGACCACACTAATTAACTAACATCTATCATGTATGTAACCATAGAATCAATAGAATGAAAGACATACACATAACCATATTGCATATGACTACACTGATCAACTATAATTTATCACATATATAACCATGATAATAGAATGGCATACATATAAGTAACCTTAATGCTTACAACAACCATGAAACACATACCCACATTCCAAGCATACAAACTTGTATCATGGTCTACTCTTAACCCAAAGTCCATTGTTACAACTGCACTTTAATGATCTGCATCTCCTTCTCTATCTTATCCAATACATTAGCATCATATCGTACCAATATCACCATGATGACTTAATTACATACAATTACCTTATCAATAATAAATTTAATCAAACCAATTCAAACTTGACCATATGCACCCACTTGACATCTATAACCAATCATGAACGACCAATGCATGTTCAACGTATGACATCACAGAAGCAAGCATGGATGGATAACAACAAAGCATGACCAATATGTAACCCTAGCATAAGAAAGCAATACATGCACAATATGTAACAATATGTAATAAAGTGTGCATAGACAATACACAAGAATGAGAAAAACATAACCAGTCATACACTCATGGCAAAATGTTCACAACAACACCATCATCACTTCCATAGTAGCACCACTGCCACCATGGCCAAAAAGATACAGATGCAACAAGAAAATACACCATATGTATGAGAAACATATACGAAGCCAATATAAAAACATGACCAATACACCATCCATCTAGTCCAAGAGTTGAACCATGCTCTGATACCACTCTGTAACACCCCCTTCTCACATCTACCCAAGCACCCGACCACCCAAGGTAAATATGTGATAGGACAATACCATAATGATATTCAACTTCCTATGTGACCTTAAGGAAGTGAAACGAGGGAAAACATAACATACAGACCTTGTACAACATTAAAAACACCCCAATAGGTAGCCCAACCATTCAGGCATCTTGTTGGGGCAAAATAATTGCCTGTCATTTAATTTGTCAACTCGGGGGTTTCGTAAACTTGTGAAGCATGCGTGCACTATATGTGCTAGAAATTATCTTTCAGTTTAGATCAATATAACTACAAAATAATGAAAACCAATTCATCTAATCTATGAAATCAAATAATGAAAATGAAATTAAACTAACCTATGAAAGCATGTAATGAAAAGAAAGAAAGAAAATTCAAAAGAAAATATAGCGCGCACAATCACACTTGCAGGAATTGAAATTTTAATCTAAGAAATCATTTCAAAGCATGTAAAGAAAAACAACTAAGGTACGTTCAATTACTCCAGCATCTAATATGGAGGTATGATAGAATCACCCTCTTGAGATGATGTATAAGCAAGAGATTATACTTTAGTCTTTAAATCTAGGAAAGCAATTAAAGCATGCAAAGGAAAAACTTAATAGTTGCATATGTTGAACATTCAATCACCCAACTTGTAAATATGATAAGTTACCTTCTTGGCCTAATCTTTAATAACACCCAATTATATAATTGAATGAGGATCTAAATCTAGAAAACAATGTAAAAGAATGTAAAAGCAAAGCTCAATGATTGCTTAGGTTGAACATTCAATCACCCAATTTGGAAGTATGACAAGTCACCTTCTTGGCCTGATCTTTAAGAACACCCAGTTATACAATTGAATGAGGATCTAAATCTAGAAAACAATGTAAAAGCATGTAAAAGAAAATATTAATGATTGCATAGGTTGAACATTCAATCACCCAATTTGGAAGTATGACAAGTCACCTTCTTGGCCTGATCTTTTAGGAACATTCAGTTATACAATGAATTGATAGCTCTAATCTAAGAAAGTAAATGACAGAACAGTAAAGAACGCTAGATAACTGTGAATTCTTATTGCTTCAAAGAAATCCAATTTTGGAAAATAGATAAGACACTACCTTCTTGAGATGCTATTAGGAAACATAAAGTTACACAATCATTCTAAAACTAATACTAAGAAAACAAATAAACTTTAATATATAAAAGCAAGTAAACCTCACAAATTTTAGGTAGCTGATCTAAAAGTATGAGAGATGGTAAATCGAGATGCTCCATATGTAAGTAAAACCAAGTCAAAATGAAGGCACATTCATGAGTAAGGTGCAAAAATCTAATTCTGTATTTAAAGCTTGAGCATAACTCTAATTTTATACATGATTTGATAGGAGAAAGCTTCCCTTATTTATACAAAAAGATGAGAAGCTATCTCATTAATGAGAGTCCATGGATCTCTCCCTATTTGTCTAGAGTTACAATCCAAATATGAAGTGATAACTCACATGTCTTCTTAGAATTACAATAGAAATATGAAATGAGACACATATCCTTGTGATCTTCTCCATCCAAATTCGAATTTGGCCTTAGGAGGGCACATAAGAGCCTTTTGGAAGCTTCTTTTTGACATACACATGGCAAAAAACTCATTACACTTATTGGGTATAAGTATGTGCATATTATTTTCAATTTTTTAACCACAAATTCACTTAAAAATACTAGGAATTAATAAAGTTTGGAAAAACATAAATGTAACCCAATAGTGGTAATGATAAGGTAAATGTAATGAAATGGAGGTGGAGTGAAGGCGATAATATGGAAATGTAAGTGAAAATCTAATGGAAGTAAATGACAATTTCAAGGTCCAACATACCCCCCAACCGAAGCTATTGAATGTCCTCATGCAATCTCTTACATTAATTCCTTTTTATCCTTTGAGATTTGGCTTAAATTTGCATGATATCATTTGATAACTTCATACTTCTGCAATGTCTTTTAGTTGAATTGCAACATGGTTGGTTCTTATGTTTCAACCATATTTTGTTGTTGCATTCAATTTTGATCTTTGAATTTTGCATAATGATAATTTGATTACTATTTCAAAGTATATTTCTATTAGATTGCATCATGGTTGGTTCTTGTGTAACAACCATGATTGTGTTTGTATCCAATTATCCTTTTGAGTACTATTGAAAAGCCATTGTATGCTCATAATAATAATGTAATAGTTAATATCTTTTGAAAGTATGTGGACTTTTGAATGTGGTATGAATGTATCCCCCCCCCCAACTTATGGCATTGGAAATTCTATGAAATGAGGAAAATAAGTGTGTTTTCCAAAAATCATCATTCTAGCTTTTCAAGGAATTCTATGGTAAAAAGTTAGAAAATGACATACCTTAACTTACCCTTTAGAAATGGATGAGCTGCATATGTGGAGGCTGCAAAATTTTGATCATAATATTCTTCATGTGGTTGTACAAGTTATGTATAAAAGAGTTAAGATGACTTTTTATTGCTTCTACTAAAAATGCTGAAATTGTTGCAAAGTGGTGTTGATTCTGCAACTATCCTCTGATTCTGCAGTTGAAAAATGGTGCCGATCTGTTGTGACTGCATATATTTTTCATTTTCTTCAAAATTCTGAAAATGATAGTCTTCATGTCTTCAAAACTCGTTGGCATAATTCCTGCTATGTGAATAGATGCTCTGATGTCAAACATAGGAGGAAATTGTTTCCTTAGTGGCCATTAATGGATGCCATTAGTCAACATGAGAACTCTCACCATTGATGACAATGAGAGTCAAGATGCCCAAACACATCTTGCTAGGTACAAATAATTTTTCTGTTTTTGAGTGCCTAGAAGATCTGATGAACAAGGGACATTAACGTACTCCCATTGTTCGTCAGCAAGAAGACTTGCCATTAAGGCATGCAAGCCTCAAGGTGTTTCTAGAAGCAAGGTTTATTTGTGAAATGAAAAGGATAGGAGAAGAAAAATGGAAATGGAAGATGAAAATGGAAAATGACAATGGGAAATAAGCATGTAAGTGAGCTTCTTGCTTTTATTTTTGGGTTAGGAGTAAAAAAGAGTAATGGAAAGTGAATGTGAATAAAAATGAGCAACTCACTCCTGCTGGGAAAATAACTGTGGCTTGTTTTGAATTGCTTGGTTGGATTTATAATTCAAAAGGGAGGAAAAGTAATGGTCTTGATGGATATGGACATGGACTTGTTCTTATGTTTCTCATGAAATCGGTTCTTTGAAGACCAATTGTGCACAATTGTGCACAATTGGTTTTCTTCAATAATCATTCGATCATCCCAGCAAAAAACTTGGCACTAAAACATAAAACGTGAGTGTGTTCAAAAAGAAGTGATCAATTCCTTTCCGATACATATGTAAAAGAGTTAATGCCAAATGAAACAGATTTTTAAGGAAAATAAAAAGTGTTATATTTAATCCAATTCATGATATCGATAACAATCTATTTTTAAGAAATAACCATGAAAAATAAATCAACTCTCTGTTGTTGGATGACTTCATGCAATGTGTTCAGTAATATGATTAGCATCACAAAGATTCGTTGTGTCCTCCAAGTTAGAGTTTCATAGAAAAATAGATAGTAATAATATTTTTAATGCCAAATATTGAGAAATCATTTAAATAATCTTCCAATTGTTCCACAAGTCATTCTTAAATCTGTCAAATTGAATCATCATCTATGTTGCAAATTTTTTTTATTTTTTTTAATAGGATAATGTTTTTGGATATTTCATGATCCATTTAAATCTAAAAAATAATGATGCAATTGATGGATGATCTATTATGTTGGAAAAATACCAAGTGGAATTGAGCATGGTAAATTTGCCACAACTCTCTCAACTGATTTGTTTATATTATTATTATTTTTAATCATGAGACATATGGAATGAAACACATATGTGTCTAAAATAAAATTTATTAAATCAAATTGGACTCTTAGACCTCTTTCCATGTGGAGTAGAGTTTGTTATTAACATGGATTCTTCTGCTTTCAACTTGCCATGTTTAAACAATTCAAAACAAATCGTTTTTTTCCTCGCGTAATCTTCTGAAGAACCCTGATTTTCTCCCAAATGGCTACGAATTTCAGCAAATTATTATAGGGTTACCTAACTCACCCCGTTCTTGAAAACACCCATGTTTTATTTTTTTCTAATTCACCCTGGTTTGCTCAGAAAATGCATTTTAAAATAGGGTGTTTTCAACAATTACGCATTTCTGGCAATTACATCTGCAATAAAATAAAATTGTTGTGATTTGATTTTTTTTTATTTATAGGTTTTGAGGTGTAATGGCTTGTCTCTTAGAGAGAATTTCAGATCGATCTCTCTCATTCCAATTACCTGCAACGGAATCTACAATTTTCTCTACATCAACAATCTGCAATATTCTCTTCATTAGAAGCTTCTTCATGTAATACACTTTCATTGTCTGTCTTTGCAATTGAATCTGCAATATTCTCTTCTTCAGCAATTTGCAATCTTCTCTTCATCATCAGTTTCTTCATCCGATACACCTTCATTGTTTGTCTCTGCAACATTTAAAACTGATTTCTAATAACTGTTGCTTGAGGAAAACTAAATACGGAAAATAAAAGGTTCATTTTTTTATTGTAGTTCATGGGTCTATGCGTGGATTGAAGGCCTACACATATGCGTAAAGCCAAGCCAACGGCTGGCCTCACGCATATGCATGGGCCTCCATTCAGTGGGCTATTTTTTATTTTTTTTAAATGAAAAATTGTGCACATGTAATTCAATAAATCAGAAAAAGATTGCGAGGATGCAAAACATTAAAATTTGTAGAACCGATAAAAGGATCATGAATCCAACGATGATTTTCAATAGAATTGTAGATCAATTTCCAACAAATTTTTTAACGATTTTTTTTTTTTTAATTCACTAATCTGATTTTCTGATCTTTCAGGTCGCAAAATGGTGTGGGAAGAGAGCATACTAGTCAACTTCATCAAATAAATTCATATTTTTACACACAAATTTTATTTCTGATGGTGAAAAAAAAAACAAAGTGATTCTTACTGCATCACTGAAATTTATTCAAAATTAATTAATCAACATTCATTATTATTATTATTATTATTATTATTTTGAAAAAAAAATAAAAGAATATTCTAAAATTCTAACTTTTATTTTTATTTTTATTTTTCCTATCTATTTAAAAAAAAAAAAATTTATTTTTTAAGTATATTCATGCTTCCAATGAAGCCATTTATGGATTAGAATTTTGAAATGCTCATATCCCAACTTGAAAAATGTACCTGATGGTTTGTAAAGATATGTGAAATCGACTTGTCCTTTTGATTTTCTGTAAGGATCTCTTGAAGAATAGATGAATGTTGTTGCACAATCACATTTTTATACCATTCCTCAATGTAGTCTTTCGACTGCATTCTAGATTCTCTGTCCATAAATGGTTAGTAAAAACAAAAACAAATAAAATACACTCTAGACTGAAAGCTAGTTCCTATGCACACTTCCCTGGCAACGACGCCAAAATGTTGGGGAAAAATAATTTCCTGTCATTTAATTTGTCAACTCGGGGGTTTCATAAGGTTGTGAAGCATGCATGCACTATATGTGCTAGAAATTATCTTTTAGTTTAGATCAATCTAACTACAAAATAACGAAAACCAATTCATCTAATCTATGAAATCAAATAATGAAAATGAAATTCAACTAACATATGAAATCAAGTAACGAAAAGAAAGAAAGAAAATTCAAAGGAAAATATAGCGCGTGAAATCACACTTGCAGGAATTGAAATTTTAAACTAAGAAAGCATTTCAAAACATGTAAAGAAAAACAAGGTACGTTCAATCACTCCAGCATCCAATATGGAGGTATGATAGAATCACCCTCTTGAGATGATGTATAAGCAACCGATTATACTTTAGTCTTTAAATCTAGGAAAGCAATTAAAGCATGCAAAGGGAAAAACTCAATAGTTGCATAGGTTGAACATTCAACTACCTAATTTGGAAGTTTGATAAGTCACCTTCTTGGCCTGATCTTTAAGAACACCCAATTATACAATTGAATGAGGATCTAAATCTAGAAAACAATGTAAAAGCATGTAAAAGCAAAGCTCAATGATTGCATAGGTTGAACATTCAATCAACCAATTTGGAAGTATGACAAGTCACCTTCTTGGCGTGATCTTTAAGAACACCCATTTATACAATTAACTGGGGATCTAAATCTAGAAAACAATGTAAAAGCATGTAAAAGAAAATGTTAATGATTGCATAGGTTGAACATTCAATCACCCAATTTGGAAGTATGAAAAGTCACCTTATTGGCCTAATCTTTTAGGAACATTTAGTTATACAATGAATTGATAGCTCTAATCTAAGAAAGTAAATGACATAACAGTAAAGAAAGCTGGATAACTGTGAATTCTTATTTCTTCAAAGAAATACAATTTTGGAAAATAGCTAAGACACTACTTTCTTGAGATGCTATTAGGAAACATAAGATTACACAATCATTCTAAAACTAATAATAAGAAAGAAAATAAACTTTAATATAGAAAAACAAGTAAATCTCACACATTTTAGGTAGTTGATCTAAGAGTATGATAGATGGTAAATCGAGATGCTCCATATGTAAGTAAAACCAAGTCAAAATGAAGGAACATTCATGAGTAAGGTGCCACAATCTAATTCTATATTCAAAGCTTGAGCATAACTCTAATTTTACACATGATTTGATAAAAGAAAGCTTCCCCTATTTATACAAAAAGATGAGAAGCTATCTCATTAATGAGAGTCCATGAATCTTTCCCTATATCTCTAGAGTTACAATCCAAATATGTAGTGATAAGGCAAATGTCTTCTTAGATTTACAATAGAAATAGGAAATGAGACACATATCCTTGTGATCCCATTATCTTCTTCATCCAAATTCGAATTTGGCCTTAGGAGACCACATAAGAGCCTTTTGGAAGCTTCTTTTTGACGTACACATGGCAACAAACTCATTCCACTTGTTAGGTATAAGTATGTGCATATTATTTTCTATTTTTTAACCACAAATTCACTTAAAAATACTAGGAATTAATAAAGTTTGGAAAAACATAAATGTAACCCAATAGTGGTAATGGTAAGGTAAATGTAATGAAATGGAGGTGGAGTGAAGGTGATAATATGGAAATGCAAGTGAAAATGTAATGGAAGTAAATGACAATTTCAATGTCCAACACATCTTACCCCTGGTTCAAGCTGTCCTTTTGATCTCTTTGATACATAGCCACAGGTAAAAGCTTGCATTCATGTGTCTAGGAGGCTATATCTGCATGCATAACACTACATTCTGGTGGCCAAGGCCCCAAATACTCAATTCTTTGCCAGCCACCCCGGGATTTGAGTCATCGTTTCAGGCCCAGGATCTAGTGCTCTACCCATAACTTGATGTAAAATTTAGAGATGATAAATAACATCATGATAATGATACATAAGCAATCACATCAATAAGAATTCATCTGGACCCCTCCTAGACATGAAAAGAATTTTTTCAAACATGTCACAAACATGAAATCTACATGTATAAACAACAGGACAGAGCATAGGGGTCTTATACTTATCTGAGAATCGCTAATTAGCATTTCTCCCTTACATTATTAGATGCAACACAATCTATTTGATCATATATACAATGTGCATTCATTTACAAGTAAAAAAATGGAGAGATCCATACACCATCAGTGATAAAATACATGATTATAACTAGTGTAATAACAACAGAAATATCATGGAAACAAAAAAAATAGAACCCAAATATAAACTAGTGTATTTATACATCAAATACCATAGGAATTAGCTCTTCATTAATGAATGTAAAAATAAACCAGAGAAGGAACTTCCATGTTCCACCCGACCATAGATTAGATGAACCAAATCTCTCTTCAGCCAATCATCCTTCTGCCATATTCAAAGCATGAATGTGGGACACATAGCCAAATAAAAACCACCAAAAAAACATAAATTCTACCAAAGTTCTGTGCCTACAGCATGAGAAATTGTTTACTTCTAGTCTCTTAGGCTTTACTGTAATCCATAGTCTGATCCACGGATCACTAGGCTCTACACCGAGACCCAATCTTTAGGCTTTAATGTACATCCCATCCCAGGACTACTAGGCCCAATGGAGATTAATCCACCAATTTTATTTATTGAATATCCTATCATTCACTGGTAAGTATTACTAAACCCAGCGAGGCACGCAGTATGGCTTTACCGCAACCAATAGTCTAGTTCAAGGGATGCTAGGCCAGTGGCTTTACCATGATCCATAGTTTGGTTCAAGGACCACTAGGAAATGTCTTTTTCATTTTAGGGATACACCCCAATCATCTTCTAATCCATCGGACAATATATCTCAACCGATGTATGAGAAACCCATCTCATCAAATCTATAAGAAAATGGAAAGGCTACATTGAAAACACTGCCACACCTGGAAAAACCCATTCTATGGAAGAAAAGAAACACATGCAATACCATGCATGCCATATACGGCAAGGAAATCACACATGTAAATCAATACCTGCAAATAATCCTGATGTAGTTTCTTGATCTTGCTCTTCCTTCCTTACTTCTTCTTTCTTGTTAATTTATTTTCCTTTCCTTTTCCAATGCCAAAGTGCTCCAAGAAAACTCTAAGTGTCCAAGAGTGTGTGAGAGAGAAAGAATAGAATGCAAGCCATAAGTGTAAGAAAAATATTGCCAATTGATCCTCAAAAGCCTTTTTATAAATGAGGCATATAGTTTCATATTTTTTCATTATTTTCCTTCATTTTCCTCTTCACATGCAACCTATGACCTTTCACCTTCATTTTCTCCTAATTTCCATTATTTTCATAAATAAATTCCAATAAATGCCTCGTGTATTTCCAAAGCCTTTTCCAATTTCCTTTAGCCATAATAACTGAAGTGAAAACCACCAGGATGTTTTTCCCAACATTCAGCTTGGAATAACTATCCCACAACTATGGTTATTATTTTTTCCTTTATTAACTTTTATTACATGGAATTTTCGCCAGCGTTGTTATAATATCAACATATAGCAATTCAATTACCACAATATTTAAGGCGTTTATATTCTTTGTCACTGAGTCTCCATCCTTCATCCTTAGGTTATACAACTTTTTTCCAAAGGAAAATTTTGTTCACCAAAGACTCAGATTGATACAAAGTCCCTAACTTTTCCCACAATGCCTTCAACATAGCTTCCCCTAATACATTGAATAGTACTAAATCTGAGGGACACAACCACATTGTACTCTTCTCCTTATGATATAAATTTTCCTAGTATTCTGCTAACATTCCTGTTGGTCCCTTACCTAGATCTATAATGATCCACTGGTCTCTATCCACCAACTGATCCTCCATCTTGAGCTTCCATAGCTCAAAACTTTTTCCATTGAATTTCTTGAACTGTATCTTTCCACTCTTCACCATATTCTTCCACCACAAGAATTGATCCCGCATATCTCCCAACGTAGCAGGGTCTACCACAGGGTCGAGAAAAACCCCTCAGCAGAAAAGGCATCACCTTGAAGCCAAAAGAACTCTCATACCATATGTAGGTTTTAAACTTGTACAAAATTAACCACAAACAAATTCTTAAAATAGAAAAATATATAATGGCAAGAACATAAAATAAATATACCCAAATATCTTCCCTTGGATCCCAAAACCGGGAATACTAGATTGATTTTCTATTATATTCCTTTCAACGTAAATACACACACACACACACACACACACACACACACATATGGCAAAGCATTCATAAGCCCCAATCCACTAACCCTAGATTAGAACATAACCATATTTCCCTTGCCCTGATTTACAAATACCATAAACTACCATACCCAAAAAAACATGTGTGAAAACAGTGAACAAAACCATGGATAGTTTCTCCCACCATCTTTGGGTCCACCCCCTATACTTAGGTCTGCATAAAATAAAATAAAAAATTATGGAAAGAATACAGGACACACACAATAAAATTGATTAAGAAAATTAACTTCATTTGATTATTCACCGATTTTGTTAGCTTGAAAATAAATCAATGATGGAAGAACATTATCTCGACCTTCAAGATAATCCTCACCTTCCTACTCCTCTACCTTTGTAGAATGACTACCTTACACATGATCATTATTTTTATTTGGAAGAGATTGGTCAAGAAAATCTAGGGGAAAGGAATCACAAGAAAAAGATGATAGAGGATGAGAGGAATCCAAATCAGATTCAAGACTAGAGTTGTGAGTGTTAATACCATATGGGGGAATGTAAGGATTAGTCTTTACCATAGGCTCCATAAACCATTCCAAGGTTTCCTCCATAGGATATGAATCATGATACGTGGAAGAATATTGAGGAGATGAATTAGGAATTGGATTTCCATATTTCCCAATGTGATCATTAATACATATAGGCACCCTAATAGGTACTGGAAAAGGAGGAGGAAATGGAAAAAAGAAACAGTAGGTTCCTCCCCTGAGATTGGAAGTGTCTCAAAATTTTTGAAATATTGGATAAAAAGAACATCTTGGGGTTTAGATTCACACTGATTTAAAGAGATCTGAAACAAATGTTCAAAACTTTGGCTAAATAAATACCAATCCATATCTTCTTCAGGAAAATCCCAACATAAGTGAAGGAATCTATTGGAAAAATAATCAATTGACTCATTAGCTTTCATTGTAATATGATTCATTCTTTTATAAACATCTCGATAATCATACCTATCAAAATATTGATGAACCACCTTAAAAAATTGATGAAAATAGTGGATAGAAGCAGATGGTAAGGTATGACACCAACTATTAACATGAACTTCAAGAGTGAGGGTGAATAGAATACACATAACATCATCAACGATTTGATGAGATTTACAAAACCCAAGAAAATAATTTATATGTTCGGATAAAAATGTACCACCATAACCATCAAACCTAAATTGAGATAAGACATGAACAATTTCTATGGAGATTGAAAATTTTCCAGGGGACAGGTTAGAAAAACACTCCAGGATTATGATTTAGGAAAGAGTCATTTCATATAAGATATTTAAAACAGACTCAACGGGCACAACTTCTCATTTGGACCTACTTCTAGCGCCAAAATGTTAACGGTGTTAGATACCACCAACATACAGGGGGTCTCCCTGGTGTGAAGTACCAATTAGACCTCACAACATTTGAAGTGGAAGCTTAACCCGAAGTATCGACCTGACCACCACAACACAAAATTTTGTCTTGGTTTAAACAGGTAGGATAAGATATTAATACATAAACCTTGAATAAGCAAGTATGTTGACATTGTGAAACATTGGTTGGAATTTTTAAAAGGATACATTCACGAGCGGGAGGCGAGAGTGAGTATCTGGAAGAAAGTAATAGTAATAACCTAAGAGAGACACATGAGAGCATAAAAATTTTCATTAGAAAAATAGTTCACATAATGAATATTAAAGCGGATACAACACACATTCAACAAGATGAGTATCAAATCCACCATAATAGTTTAATTTCTCTGGTACATATGAACACAACATATAACACAAACATCCCAAGAATAGTCCTAGAAAAATTGCAATACATGCATGAAAACGTGTTGTCTCATTGAATTTCAATAAGGTGAAATATCCAAGTACATAGTTATAATGATGAGGCACTACTTCCAGTAGTGGAACATTAAGTCACTTCTTGCTTCTCCAAATAATAGTTTTCTCTCTTATGGTAAGTAGATAATCCAAGAATAGCTCTCTAAAGACTAAGCCTTCAAAATCCCCTTTGATTGAGTTATGAGGTTGCTTTTATAACAAGAGGAGTTAACTTTCATATCCTCATGACTCTTGAGTTTCCCTCATGACTCTTGGACTTATAGTGTCTTATTTGGACTTCTAAACAACTCTTGAACTTCTAAATGACCTTTGGACTTCTCCTAAACACACTTTGTCCATATATGAATAAGTGAATTTTCATATTGCACATATGACTCTTGGACTTCCGCACATTAAATTTTGCCCTTTTCTTCATAATCCATCATTACATTCCACATGATGATGTGGCATGAAACATGGACACACATTGACTATTATGATGACTAATATCAGCATATAACAATTCAACTACCACAATATTTAACGCGTTTAGATTCTTTGTCACTGAGCATCCATCCTTCATCCTCATGTTATAAAACTTTTTTCCAGAGGAAAATTTTGTTCACCAGAGACTCCGATTGATACAAAGTCCCTAAATTTTCCCACAGTGCCTTCAACATAGCTTCCCCTAATACATTGAATAGTATTAAATCTGAGGGACACAACCAAATTGTACTCTTCTCCTTATGATATAACTTTGCCTAGTATTCTGCTAACATTCCTATTGGTCCCTTACCTGGATCTATAATGATCCACTGGTCTCTATCCACCAACTGATCCTCCATCTTGAGCTTCCATAGCTCAAAACTTTTTCCATTGAATTTCTTGAACTGTATCTTTCCACTCTTCACCATATTCTTTCACCACAATAATTGATCCCATAGATCTCCCAACGTAGCAGGGTCTACCACAGGGTCGAGAAAAACCTCTCAGCAGAAAAGGCATCACCTTGAAACCAAAACAACTCTCATACCAGATGTAGGTTTTAACCTTGTACAGAAATTACCCGCAAACGAATTCTTAAAAAAGAAAAATATATAATGGCGAGAACACAAAATAAATATACCGAAATATCTTCCCTTGGATCCCAAAACTGGGAATACCAAATTGATTTTCTATTATATTCCTTTCAACGTTAAAACACACACACACACACACACACACACACACACACACACACATATATGGCAAAGAATTTGTAAGCCCCAATCCACTAACCCTAGATTAGAACATAACCATATTTTCCTTGCCCTGATTTACAAATACCATAAACTACCATACCCAAAAAAATATGTGCGAAAACCATGAACAAAACTGTGGATAGTTTCTCCCACCATATTTGGGTCCACCCCCTATCCTTGGGTCTGCATAAAATAAAATAAAAAATTATGGAAAGAATACAGGACACACACAATAAAATTGATTAAGAAAATTAACTTCATTTGATTATTCACCGATTTTGTTAGCTTGAAGATAAATCAATGATGGAAGAACATTATCTCGACCTTCAAGAGAATCCTCACCTTCCTACTCCTCTAGCTTTGTATAATGACTACCTTACACATGATCATTATTTGTATTTGGAAGAGATTGGTCAAGAAAATCTAGGGGAAAGGAATCACAAGAAAAATATGATAGAGGATGAGAGGAATCCAAATCAGATTCAAGACTAGATTTGTGAGTGTTAATACCATATGGGGGAATGTAAGGATTAGTCCTTACCATAGGCTTCATAAACCATTCCAAGGTTTCCTCCATAGGATATGAATCATGATAAGTGGAAGAAGATTGAGGAGATGAATTAGGAATTGGATTTCCATATTTCCCAATGTGATCATTAATACATATAGGCACCCTGATAGGTATTGGAAAAGGAGGAGGAAATGGAAAAAAAGAAACAATAGGTTCCTCCACTGAGATTGGAAGTGTCTCAAAATTTCTGAAAGATTGGATAAAAAGAACATCTTGGGGTTTAGATTCACACTGATTTAAAGAGATCTAAAACAAATGTTCAAAAATTTGGCTAAATAAATACCAATCCATATCTTCTTCAGGAAAATCCCAACATAAGTGAAGGAATCTATTAGAAAAATAATCAGTTGACTCATTATCTTTCATTGTAATATGATTCATTCTTTTATAAACATCTCGATAATCATACCTATAAAAATATTGATGAACTTCCTTAAAAAATTGATGAAAATAGTGGATAGAGGCGGATGGTAAGCTATGACACCAACTATTAACATGAACTTCAAGAGTGAGGGTGAATAGAATACACACAACATCATCATCGATTTGATGAGATTTACAAAACCCAAGAAAATTGTTTATATGTTCTGATAAAAATGTACCACCATAACCATCAAACCTAAATTGAGACAAGACATGAACAATTTCTGTGGAGATTGAAAATTTTCCAGGGGACAGGTTAGAAAAACACTCCAGGATTATGATTTGGGAGAGAGTCATTTCATATAAGATATTTAAAACAGACTCAATGGGCACAACTTGTCATTTGGACCTACTTCTAGCACCAAAATGTTAACGGTGCTAGATACCACCAACATATAGGGGGTCTCCTTGGTGTGAAGTAACAATTAGACCTCACAACATTTGAAGTGGGAACTCAACCCGAAGTATCGACCTGACCACCACAACACAAAAGTTTGTCTTGGTTTAAACAGGTAGGATAAGAAATTATATACATAAACCTTGAATAAGCAAGTACGTTGACATTGTGAAACATTGGTCGGAATTTGTAAAAGGATACATTCATGAGCGGGAGGCGAGAGTGAGTATCTAGAAGAAAGTAATAATAATAACCTAAGAGAGACACATGAGAGCATGAAAATTTTCATTAGAAAAATAGTTCACATAATGAATATTAAAGCGGATACAACACACATTCAACAAGATGAGTAGCAAATCCACCGTAATAGTTTAATTTCTTTGGTACATATGAACACAACATATAACATAAACATCCCAAGAATAGTCCTAGAAAAATTGCAATACATGCATGAAAACTTGTTGTCTCATTGAATTTCAATAAGGTGAAATATCCAAGTACATAGTTATAATGATGAGGCAATACTTCCAGTAGTGGAACATTAAGTCACTTCTTGCTTCTCCAAATAATAGTTTTCTCTCTTATGCTAAGTAGATAATCCAAGAATAGCTCTCTAAAGACTAAGCCTTCAAAATCCCCTTTGATTGAGTTATGAGGTTTCTTTTATAACAAGAGGAGTTAACTTTCATATCCTCATGACTCTTGAGTTTGCCTCATGACTCTTGGACTTATAGTGTTTTATTTGGACTTCTAAACAACTCTTGAACTTCTAAATGACCTTTGGACTTCTCCTAAACACACTTTGTCCATATATGAATAAGTGAATTTTCATATTGCACATTTGTCTCTTGGACTTCCGCACATTAAATTTTGTCCTTTTCTTCAAAATCCATCATTACATTCCACATGATGATGTGGCATGAAACATGGACACACATTGACTATTATGATGACTAATATCAGCATATAACAATTCAATTACCACAATATTTAACGCGTTTAGATTCTTTGTCACTGAGTCTCCATCCTTCATCCTCAGGCTATACAAATTTTTTCCAGAGGAAAATTTTGTTCACCAGAGACTTAGATTAATACAAAGTCCCTAACTTTTCCCACAATGCCTTCAACATAGCTTCCCCTAATACATTGAATAGTATTAAATCTGAGGGACACAACCACATTGTACTCTTCTCCTTATGATATAACTTTGCCTAGTATTCTGCTAACATTCCTATTGGTCCCTTACCTGGATCTATAATGATCCACTGGTCTCTATCCACCAACTGATCCTCCATCTTGAGCTTCCATAGCTCAAAAGTTTTTCCAGTGAATTTCTTGAACTGTATCTTTCCACTCTTCACCATATTCTCTCACCACAATAATTGATCCCATAGATCTCCCAACGTAGCAGGGTCTACCACAGGGTCGAGAAAAACTGCTCAGCAGAAAAGGCATCACCTTGAAGCCATAACAACTCTCATACCAGATGTAGGTTTTAACCTTATACAGAAATTACCCGCAAATGAATTCTTAAAAAAGAAAAATATATAATGGCGAGAACACAAAATAAATATACCCAAATATCTTCCCTTGGATCCCAAAACTGGGAATACCAGATTGATTTTCTATTATATTCCTTTCAATGTTAAAACACACACAAACACACACACACACACACATATATGGCAAAGCATTCGTAAGCCCCAATCCACTAACCCTGGATTAGAACATAACCATATTTCCCTTGCCCTGATTTACAAATACCATAAACTACCATACCCAAAAAAATATGTGCGAAAACCATGAGCAAAACCATGGATAGTTTCTCCCACCATCTTTGGGTCCACCCCCTATCCTTGGGTTTTCATAAAATAAAATAAAAAATTATGGAAAGAATACAGGACACACACAATAAAATTGATTAAGAAAATTAACTTCATTTGATTATTCACCGATTTTTCTAGCTTGAAGATAAATCAATGATGGAAGAACATTATCTCGACCTTCAAGAGAATCCTCACCTTCATACTCCTCTAGCTTTGTATAATGACTACCTTACACATGATCATTATTTTTATTTGGAAGATATTGGTAAAGAAAATCTAGGGGAAAGGAATCACAAGAAAAATATGATAGAGGATGAGAGGAATCCAAATCAGATTCAAGACTAGAGTTGTGAGTGTTAATACCATATGGGGGAATGTAAGGATTAGTCCTTACCGTAGCCTTCATAAACCATTCCAAGGTTTCCTCCATAGAATATGAATCATGATAAGTGGAAGAAGATTGAGGAGATGAATTAGGAATTGGATTTCCATATTTCCCAATGTGATCATTAATACATATAGGCACCCTGATAGGTATTGGAAAAGGAGAAGGAAATGGAAAAAAAAGAAACAATAGGTTCCTCCCCTGAGATTGGAAGTGTCTCAAAATTTATGAAAGATTGGATAAAAAGAACATCTTGGGGTTTAGATTCACACTGATTTAAAGAGATATGAAACAAATGTTCAAAACTTTGGCTAAATAAATACCAATCCATATCTTCTTCAGGAAAATCCCAACATAAGTGAAGGAATCTATTAGAAAAATAATCAATTGACTCATTAGCTTTCATTGTAATATGATTCATTCTTTTATAAACATCTCGATAATCATACCTATCAAAATATTGATGAACTTCCTTAAAAAATTGATGAAAATAGTGGATAGAGGCAGATGGTAAGGTATGACACCAACTATTAACATGAACTTCAAGAGTGAGGGTGAATAGAATACACACAACATCATCATCAATTTGATGAGATTTACAAAACCCAAGAAAATCATTTATATGTTTTGATAAAAATGTACCACCATAACCATCAAACCTAAATTGAGACAAGACATGAACAATTTCTGTGGAGATTGAAAATTTTCCAGGGGACAGGTTAGAAAAACACTCCAGGATTATGATTTGGGAGAGAGTCATTTCATATAAGATATTTAAAACAGACTCAATGGGCACAACTTGTCATTTGGACGTACTTCTAGCGCCAAAATGTTAACGGTGCTAGATACCACCAACATACAGGGGGTCTCCTTATGATTAGTATTATAAAGCTTGAGATTAGTATTATAAACCTTATGATTATAGACCTTAAGGTTATAAACCCAAATGAATAATTTTATAAATGCAATAATGTGATGTTGCTATTAATAACATAAATATAAATATGTATAATTAATAATTAAAATAAATATAAACATAAATATAGAAAATTATTAATTAATAATTATTAAATATTAATATTTAATAATTATAAATTATTAAATATTAATTATCAATAATTATAATTATTAATAATTATTATTTGTAAAAAGGATAAATATTATAAACCAAATGGATTGATATTATAAACCCAAGGGATTATTCGTATAAAAAACCAAACATATTAAAAACTCATGGGATTAATATTAAAAGCCTAAGAGATTAATAAACACAAGTGACTAACATTACAAACCCAAGGGATTTATAAAGTCAAGGAATTATAAATATTATAAATCCATGGATTTATATTATAAAATTTTTGGATTATTAACACAATCAATCAATAAACGCAAGGGATTAGTATTACAAAACCTATATATTAAAAACCCAAGGGATTAATTAACCCAACTATGTATGAATGTTATAAACCCAATATATTCAAAACCCTATGGATTAATGAACCTGACTTATTATTTGTATAATAAACTGAAAGGATTAATAAACTAAAAAGATTAATATTATAAACCCAACATACTAGTATTATGAATCTTGGGGATTACTATTATAATCCCTAATATTACAAAGTATAAATCCAAGATATTAAAATTAAACTGAAAAGAAATCCAAGAGATTAATATTAATAAAACCTAAGATATTAATATTCTAAACCGTATTAATGATATTATACCCTAGGAATATGAACCCTTAGATTAATAAATCCAAGTTTTGATATAGTAAAAGCAAGGGACTAATAAAACCAAGAGACTATAACCCCATGGGAATAATATTAAACACAAGGAATTACTATTATAAACCCAAATCATATAAACCCTAACATCAATATTATAATCCCTAAAATAAACATTAAACCATAAGATTAATATTTTTTTTTTGTAATTTGAGTAGGACCTTTCATTAATTCATCAAAAGAGAAGGTTACATCAAGATAAAAAAAATTGAGGCCTCAACCTTCCCAATGGGAAACTAGGTATGTTGGCCATCAGAAGGAATTATAAGGCAGCCAAAATCAAAAGGTTTTAATTTTATCAAATTCAGCCACATATACCTTACTGTCTGAATACCATAATAAGTTTTTCCTTCCTAATCTAAAACTTCCTACCACTATGACCATCATCAAACTTTAAACAAATATTGAACTTTTAACATACATAACCAGTAAATAACTAATCCTCGGAGGACTCAATAGGTGCAAGGTATTTAGCACTAGACCCTAGCATTTTAGAATATTGTGGGAACTGAAGGTGCTTCTCAATTGTGCCGAGACGAACATTCTGCTGTTGAACTTGAAACTGCAACAACTAAACTTTTTTTTGAATTTCTTGAAGGGAAGGGTTGATATGCATGAAGTCAGAAGTATGCATGATGGATTTGGCCACCATATTTTTGATCATCTAGTAAAGGTGTATGTCTTGTTTTTATTCGGAGACTTTGACTCAAGTATGGCTTGGATCAGAGACCAAAATTTCGCAATCCAATTCTGGTTCTTCTTCCTCAGCTTGGCGGGTGAGAGCCTCTTCCCACCCCTCAATAATATTTCGAACTTTCTTCAAGATATCCATCACATAGGCATGAGATGCATCTATGTTGTGTTGGGCTTGAGTCTTACGAACATTTCTTCTCGAATTTTGGGAGGAAGGCTCGCCCTTCTCCCTCTGCGCACCTCTCTTCCAAGTTTTTCGGTGACCCTCTACCATTGTTTCCTCTTTCACAGTATTTTCTAGCACCATCTGCACCTGTGGGACTGGAAGGGAAAGACGTTCCAACACCAAAAAAAATATCATCCTTCCATAATGAAATTGACCTCCACTCCTAAGACTTGCCTCTGTGACAGGGGCTTGAATGGACACAAGAGCGAGGCAACATAAATGTTCCATAAATAACATAAATTATGCAACAAGTGATTCCTTCTCACATGTCGATGCTTAATTATTGTAAGCTTCTTCCCTCGAACCGTTACAAGCGAAGGATAAGTTCGAGGTCTGGTTCTACCTGACACCTTAGACAGAACCCCATAACAAATTTTCATAACCTTACCTCTCACAAAAGAGAACCAATGACATTGAGTCATAACCACTATGTTAAACATGAAAGTATCATTAAAACAATAACCATTCACCATCCTATAAAACTGTGCGGAAAACCCTACAATTATGGGATAGCTACAAGTGTAACCTTCAAAACATAGGGTTGAGGTTCCCATTTTCTGAATCATGATTCCAAAGATAATCAATATCGATGATGAAAACCCAAATGCAACTAATAAATAATACCCCCAAGGAATCCATAAAAGTAGGACATCTGGCATCCTATACTGATTGTCAAACGAATAGCAGAAACTAAAATTCTACCAACTATTTCCATGTTCTCTGGACAAAAAAAGGAGAAGGAGAATGTCACATACCCTGTGTTTGTGATATTGTAAATTCCCTTGGAGTCCTTCTACTAAGTGCTCATGCTTGCGACCTACCAATGTCACCACTCCCTGAATGCAACATTGGCAGAGCCAAAATAAATTCACTACATCAAGCCATCTCCTTTTCCTGCCAATATCCCAATTGCCTTAATGCTGGCACACTCCAACATAAAATTATAACCTCCGCACTCACAACCATTGACGTAACACCTCCCTGTCCACCCACCATCGGCCTCACCGACCTGCTAACCAGCATACTTCATCTTAATTTCCTTAATCATGATCCCCATTGGGATTGTATACTAGATCACACCCCAATAGGGGTAAATCATAAGATTAGTATTATAAAATTTATGATCAACATTATAAACCTATCAGATTAATAAACTAAAAGGATTAATAATAAAAACCGAAGGGAATAACATTAAATCTTAATATTAGTATTCAATCCCAGGAATACAAAACCCTAAGATTAATAAGCCCAAGGGATTAATATTATAAATACAAGGGATTATAAACTAAAGGGATTCATATTAAACCCTAATATTAATATTATAAACCATAAGCTTAATATTAAACCCTAGGAATATAAAACCTATGATTAATAATGTGACTTTGGACAAGGAAACACTCTTTGTTACAATGTGACCATGATTATTGACCATGGTTAACCATAGTTGAAAATGATTAACAATGGTTAATTTTCATATTGACACCATATTTGTCACAATGTGATGTTGGACCATGGTTAACCATGGTCAATGATGGTTGACCGTGGTATATGATGGGTAACCATGGTTTATTTTCATATTAAGACAATATTTTTTAGAATGTACCATTTAACCATGGTTGAACATGATTATAAACTGAAGGGATTTATATTAAACCCTATGAATAATATTATACCCTAGGAATATGGAACCTTAGCATAATAAACTGAACGGATTGATATTATAAACCCAAGCTTTGTCACCATGTGACATTGGACCATGGTTGACCATGGTTGATAATGATTATAAACCCAAGGGACTTATACTAAACCCTATGAATAATATTATACCCTAGGAATATGGACCCTTAGCTAAATAAAACAAAGGGATTTATATTATAAACCCAAGGGAGTAATAAACACAAGGGATTAATACTAAAAACCAAAAGGAATAATGTTAAACCTAAGGGTTTAATATTATAGACTCAAGGCATGTAAACCCGAAGATAAATATTATAAACACAAAAATAAACATGGTTGACAATTGTTGACCATGGATGATTTTTATATTGACACAATCTTTGCCATAATGTGATGTTGGACCATGGTTGATCATGATTGATTTTCATAATGAGATAGTCTTTGTCACAATGTGACATTGAACCATGTTTTACCTTGATTAATTATCATATTGAGACAATCTTTGTCACAATGTGACATTGGACCATGGTTGACCATGGATGACCATGGTTGTGATAATGTGACCTTAGACAAAGAGACAATCTTTGTTACAATGTGACCATGATTATTTACCATGATTAACGATGGTTGACCATGGTTTATTAATATTATATCCTTAAGATTAACATTATAAATATTAGAATAAATATTTTAAACCATAGGATTAATATTATAAACCATTATATTAAAAAATAAATATTATATACCATAATATTAAAAACCCAACATTTTAGATCTTGATATTTAATGCAATATTATAAACCCAAAATTAAAAAGTGCAATATAACAAATCAAAGGGAGTAATATTATAAACCCAAGGGAAAGTAAACACAAGGGGGAAATATTAAACCCTAAGATTAATAATAATGATGATGATGATGGTTAATTTCCACTGAGACCAAAATTTGGTCTATCGGACCTATAATTTTCTTAGTTCTTAATTGTCTGGCTTCTCATCTTTCTTGGTGAGATTGGTATTGTAGCTTTCCTTTTCTTCTCTATGGTCTTCCAACCTCCTTTATCTTGCACCTCCTTAATCTCTTCTGATTCTTGGGATATTGGTGTCTTATCTTCGGGATCTGGGAGATCTACTTTGCTGCTAAATGAAGATTTCTTTTGTGCAATATTTGAATCCCCATAATTTTTGATGCTTGAGGGATTGTCAAGTTTGTTTTTTTTTTGTTGGGGACGGCTTTCCTCCTACTTGTCTTGAGGGTTGTTTATTTCTTGCCTGATTTCTTGCGATTCATAGTTTTCTAGAGAGTATTCTTCCTTGATGACAGTTTAATGTTCCTTTTGTGCTCCTTTGCACCATGTAGATCTATGATGATTCTTTCTAGCAGAATTTTTCTAGGAGGCTTTTGGGAAATTTTTGGCTAGATGGCCTGTTTCAAAGTAAGATCGACATCTGAAGAGGACACTTTCATAATTGAGTTTCTGGTTCCATACATAGTCTTTGCTTGTTAGGATTATTTTAGCTGGGAATCCGGTGCTGAAGTCCATTTTTACACAGATGCATGCATAGGTGCTTCTGATATATTCCTCTATTTCTAGGCATCTGCAGTAAAATTTCCCAATTGCATTTCCAATGGCTTTTAGCGAGGAGAGATTCTAGAGATGCAAAGGTAGGTTTTGAAATCTGACCTAAACTAGTGATGAGGTTATGACTGTTTTTGAGGGATAAAATGATGGGTTCCATGGCTTCATGACTTCATGAATAGGCCCGGGTTTTCCCAAAACCAAGGGACAGAATCTAAAATGCATTTTCTACTTTCAGAGTTTTCAAAATCTACTATAAAGAAACCCTTAGCATAAGGGTAGATATTAATTTCATCAAAAATGACAGGCTTCCATACCTTTGAGATCCAATTGTGGAAAGCTGTCAACCACGGCCAAAAGCCATTAAACCGGCAGATTAAGGCACTTTCAGAAAACTTCAAGGCCTCATCTAGTGAGGATTTAACCACCTGCACAGTGGGAGTTGGGGCTTCATTAACAATATGGGCAGGAGCTTGACTCTTAGAGGTGGACGGAACTAGGCTGGAAATTATCTTCACGAAGCTGGGAGCCATATTGCGGAAGTAAACCAGGATTGGGAAATCGAACCCTGCGAACCACTAGTTCGGAAGATATGCGAAACCTGTTCGATGGAGAAGAAGATATATATTTTTTATCTCCACACCTGCGGAAGGGATGTGAACCTGTGAAAGATGTGAACCTACGATATATGTGAACCTAGGGAAGATGTTGTAGATGCAAACCTGTGATAGATGTGAACCTGGGGAAGATGTTGTAGATGCGAACCTGCAGGTAATACTCCTTGACTCAGATCTGCGCTTGTTTAACCCATGCATCCGAACTACGGAAGAGATGCGAACAATAAAGATGAAACTTTTTAATGTCCATTTTTTATCTCCATGCCTTTTGGGCTATCCCTCTTAGCTTCTCAATCCATCTCTTGCCAATCTAATGTTGTTTGTAGTAGATGCGAACCTGTGGTAGATGGCGAACCCGTGGTATATGGCAAACTACGTTCATCCTTTTTCAGGAAAATAAATCCGATGAAATATTATAAACACAACTGAAAATAAGCCAGAAACCCTAATATTACTATTATAAATTCTAATAATAAACCCTAGATACTAATGATATAGAGCAAACCTTAATATTAATATATAAAATATAAAAATAAAACCAATATATTAATGACATAAAGCAAAGTGATTAATTTTATAAAACCTTGGGAATAATATACCCAATGGGTTAATATTATAAACCCTTAGGATTAATATTAATATTAATATTATAAACTCTAAAATTATAAAACCCCAATATTAAAAACAGAACAATTCAAACCCTTATACTAAATGCTATATTATAAACCCAATATTAAAAACCCCTAATATTATAAACTCAAAGGACTAATATTATAAATGTGAGGGGAAATAAACCCAAGAGATTAATAATATATACCCAAGGAAAAATAAAACTAAGCGTAAAATATTAAAGCCTAGGATTTATATTATGAACCAAAGGAGGGTAAAATATTAGACCTTAGGATTTATATTACGAACCAAAGAGATTGTATACCCTAGAATTAATATTATAAACCTAAGGGATTAAAAACCTTAAGATTCTTATTATAACCCTTACGATTATAGACCTTAAGATTATAAACCCAAATGAATAATTTTATAAATGAAATAATGTGATGTTGTTCTTAATAACATAAATATAAACACATGGGATTAATAAACCCAAGGGATTAATTAAACCAACTAAGTATTGGCACTATAAAACAAATATATTAAAAATCCTAGGGATTAATGAGCCCGAAATATTATTAGTATTATAAACCGATGGGATTAATTATCCAAAATATTTAGTTGTGATATGGATAAAATAATTACATGTAAAATTGCATCTTAACCATGAAACTTAAAAGGCATGAACATATGAAGAGAGAAGCACATAAAATCATGCAAAGAAGATAAGAACTTGATAACATATTTTGTCCAAGAGGGACTACGTCTCCAGGCCCTTGTCAATCAGTGGGGAAGCCCTCCTTAATTTAGTGGAAAATAAAATGAAAGTATAAGAATCAATGCAAAATTACACCCTTATACCTCCATAGCTGAAAGTGAACGAAAATTGGAGACCTCTAATGAAGAAAAAGACGACACCGTTGGATTCTTGTTGCCGAGTGGTGCATAATCCATATAAATTTTTCTTGATTCTGATGCCGAACAAATCTGGGCCCTCTAGAAAGGAGCTCAGTTCATGGTTCTACCCCCCTCCTGCAAGGTGCTCAAGTTTCCACTCTGTCTCAGTAAACGTGCCGATCTAGGTCTACCTAGGCGCATCTATGGACTAAGTTTTTAAATAAAAATTGTTGCGCAGACCTTACAAGGTCTGTCGGTTGGCATATTGGTAAGATCCAAAAATGGTGGAGGAGGGGGCAGGGGATCAAATTTTTCCCTTCCTTTTCTATTACATTGTATGTATTAAAATGGAGTATGGGGGGGCCCCAAACCTGCATCGGGCAGCCCACCCCACCTTCTGCGTCATCATACCATGGATTGTGGAGGGGGTGACGACGAGGGTGATAGCCCATGCCCAACCCAATTGTAATACATTGTATGCAATCAGTTATAGAGTTGGGGAAATGCGGTCATGGCTACCGACCCCACCACTATTTTTTTAAATATTTATTGTTTAATCATTGGGATAGGGGCAGGGGTCATGGCCCGCCCCTATTTTTTATATTTTTTTTTGTTTTTTAATAACAAAATAATTTTTAATTTCAACGATTTTCGATCGAAGGAGTCTTTTTAACGACCCTAAAAATTCACCCTAAATCCGGCTGGAGTTAGTCGGAATCCAGTGGCTGGAGTTCTGCAAAATTGTATCCTCCTTAACCTGCCACAACATCAAGTCAACCCAAAAAATTTTACTTCTTCTAACTTTCGCATATGAGCTCGGTTTAATGAACCGTTCACACTGTTGCGATTAGGACGACGAGATCTTCAAATTGAACCTGAAATCACCACATTTATGACACTTTTATTTTTGAGCCTTTATACGTAAGCCAATTGTACTTAGACCTGTACAATTCTCCTAGATCATTCCTCCCCACTAAGGAGCTTTTGGACCACCAAAATCATAAACACACTGAACACTCTACTTGTCCATTCAAACCACACTTCCAATCTCCTACAAGCAAATATCTTACATAATTTGCAACCATGCACACACCACACATGACTCAACAACCCCTCACTTGCCAAAAGTTTATAGCACACACTCATTAGCCAAGGATTACATAAAAACAACAAATACCTCAGCTACTCATAAGAAAATGCCAAAAACATCATCGTTTCATTTTGAAGCAATGGAAACACATCATCACTTTTACATTTATTTGCAATGCATGATTTAAAACTATCTCTATAACACTAATACCTCTAAAAAAACCATCTTTTACTTAATAAATTAAATGGGTCATCTCCCTGTGATGGATTTTCCTGTGGAATAGCTTCAAGGACTAGATTCTTCATGGGTGTTTTTTGGTCCTAATGTGTTTGACATGTAGGTTTCTGTGGTTCATCCAGATTGTGATGATTCTTCTTCCTCGATACTTTTTGTATCCTCTTAGAACACTTTCCCCTGTTGTTCCTTCGATAAGTGTTCATGGAGCCCTCACTATCACTGGATTGTGAGGAAGTTATTTCATCATCTGTCATTAGCTGGTCACTAGATGTGTTGGAGCTTTATCCCACTTCCTTCCTGGTGTATTTGAGTCCTGCATGATGTGACAATTCCTCGACTTAGATGGGGTTTATGATGCCTTAGAATTTATTCTGAGGCCCTTTCCCTGATACCCCATCTTCTTCAGCAGTTTTAATCTGATACATGTAGTATGAATTTCAAAAGCAGTGAATTTATCATCATGTAAAGTACATGAAATTGAAGGGCTACTTTTTACCTTGGGTTGGTTATGTTACAAAGTTTCCAAAGCCTCATCCTTAGCTTGCAACTGGCATAGTAACTCTTTTTTTTCTTCCTTTGCTTCCTATAGGAGCCTCCTTAGCTTGGTATTCTCTGCTTGGATTCTTTGGTTAATCTCCTCAAGTTCTTGGAGCCTTATCGCAGTGAGTGTCCTTTTCATCTTTGGTACCATGTCTGTTTAAATTTTTGTTTCATCACATGAATTGGAACCCAAGTCTATGGGTCCTCCTGTTACAATCCCAAAGGCTGCAAGCTTCATTTCATCGTTGGAATTAGACCCCATGTCAATTGGTATACCTCGTGAAAATCATGCAGTTGTGACCTTCTCATTTTCCTCTAATTCGGAATTTTGGTTTTGATGTACAGTGGCAGAAGTCTTCTGCATCCCCTTTTTGTCATTCCTCTCGGGTATCAACTCAAGGTGCAACTTCCAAAAACTTTCCTCGTCATGTCCCTCCTTCTCACAATGTGTATAAGAGGGATTTTCTGCCCTTCTCTTGGATACTTTAGTCCTTCTTGGGTGGTCATTTTTTTCATGTTTTCCCCTGCTTTCTAGATGCATGACCTTCACACTGGCCTCATCGATGGTAGGAGGCTCAACAATAATAATGAATGTCTTATGTAATTATGCAGAGAACCAATATACCTAGCTACAATATCTGGTGAATCTAATGGAATGCCCAAATTCAATGCTTGTTTTCTCAATTCTTCAGTGTGTTATTGTACATTTTTACCTCTCCTTTTCCTTATGTGTTTCCATTCCATTAATTCCTTTTTCTTATAACCCAAAGGGTAAAAAAAATTTCTCAATGCAGAAACAAAATTTGACCATGAGGAGAGAAGGTTACCCAAATTTTTCTTACCTTGATATTTTCTCTCCCACTAGACAAGAGCAGTGTCATTCAACTGAAGAGAAGCCAACTCGATATTTGCCTTGTCCTCCTTGATCTGTTGAATCATGTAGTAGACCTCAATATGCCTAACCCAGTTGTTAAGCTTTTCTGCATTACTTTCACCATTATACGTGGGAAGATCAAATTTGACATCTAATTTAAAGAAAAGTTTCTTAGATGCATTTCCTGAATTCCTAATATGATGGTGAGAAGAGAAACAAGAGCTTTCACTCATGGAAGGAAAAGGAGGTGGATCTCCTCCATAATATCCATGTGTTGAACCTCATCCTTCTAAAAAAATTTCCCATGCTTTCTTTAGTTTCTCAAGCCTTGAGAACAACTTCTTGAACCGATATGCCATGGTGTAGAATGTTTTGCAGAAATTTAGCTCCTCCTCATTTCCAATGTCATCATCCAAGTTTCTTCTTCAATGTGCACACCCCACTTTAGGATAAAAAGAATTTAGTTTCCATTCATCTCTTTGTAGCATGTTTCTGGTTAGCATACAAGCATGCAATTCATATCTACAAAGACCTTCTCTGATACCACTTGATCCAAGATCTTTAGCTTTGAGATGGATTAAAGAGTTACATGTAAAATTGCATCTTAACCATGAAACTTAAAAGGCATGAACATAAGAAGAGAGAAGCACATAAAATCATGAAAAGAAGACAAGAAATTTGTAATGAATTTCATTCGGGAGGGACTACGTCTCCGAGCCCTTGTCAATCAGCGGGGAGGCCCTCTTTCATTAAGTGGAAAATAAAATGAAAGTACAAGAATCAATGCAAAAGTACACCCTTATACCTCCAGAGCTGAAAGTGACTGAAAATTGGAGACCTCTGATGAAGAAACTGACAGCACCATTAGATTCATGTCGCTGAGAGGTGCATAATCCATATAAAATTTGCCTGATTCTCATGCTAGACAAATCTAGGTCCTCTGGAAATGAGCTCAGTTTATCGTTTCGCCCCCCTCCTGCAAGGCGCTCAAGGTTCCACTCTGTCTCGGTAAATGTTCCACTCCAGGTATACTTGGGCGCATTTGTGGACTAAGGGTTTAAATAAAAATTATTAGGTGGACCTTACAAGGTCTGTTGATTGGCATATTGGTAAGATCCAAAAATGGTGGAGGAGGGGTGGGAGGTCAAATCTTGCCCCTCCTTTTTTATTACATTATTGTGTCAAAATAGAGTATGGTTGGGGGGGGGGGGGGGGGGGAGTGGAGCAACAAGGGTGGCAGCCCATGCCCCACCCAATTGTATGAGATTGTATGCAATCTGTTATACGATCTGGATAGTGGGTTCATGGCCACCGACCCCACCGCTATTTTTTAAATATTTATTGTTTAATCATTGGGATAGGGGTGAGGGTCATGGCCCGCCCCTATTTTTTTATATTTTTTTTGTTTTTTTAATAATAGAATGAATTTTAATTTCAATGATTTTAGGCTGAAGGAGTATTTTTAATTACCCCACAAATTCACCCGAAATCTAGCCGGAGCTGTTCGGAATTTTATGGTTGTATTTATGCAAAATTTCACCCTCCTTAACCTTCCACATCATCAAGTCAACCCAAAAACTTTAACTGCTTCTAACTTTCACATATGAGCTCAGTTTGATGATCTATTCACACTGTTGTGATCAGGACGATGAGATCTTCGACTTGAACTCGAGTTTTCCACATTTCTAAAACTTTTATTTTTGAGCCTTTTTACTTAAGCCACTTTTACGTGGACCTATACGATCCTCCTCGATCAATTAATAAACCCAAAATATTAATATTATAAACCCAAAGGATCGGTAAACCCAACAAACTAGTATTATAAACCATGGGGATTAATATTATAAGCCCTAATATTACAAAGTATAAATCCAACATATTAATATTAAACTAAAAAAAAATCCAAGAGGTTAATATTAATATTTAACCCAAATTTTTAATATTCTAAACTTTATGAATGATATTATACCCTACAAATATAAACCCTTAGATTAATAAATATAAGGGATCAATATCATAAAAGCAATGGACTAATAAACCCAAGGGACTATAAACCCATGGGAATAATGTTAAACACAAGTAATGAATATTATAATCCCAAAGGATATAAACCCTAAGATAAATATTATAATCGCTAAGATAAACTTTAAACCATAAGATTAATATTCTAAACCTTAGGATCAACATTATAAACCTATCCGATTAATAAAATAAAAGGAATAATATTAAAAAGATAAGGGAATACCATTAAATATTAAATCCTAAGAATATTAACTCTAATATTAATAAGCCAAAGGGATTAATATTATACACTGAAGGGGTTATAAACTAAATGGAGTAATATTAAACCTAAGATTAATATTATAAACCATAAGCTAAATATTAAACCCTAGGAATATAAACCCTAAGATTAATAATGTGACGTTGGACAAGGAAACAATCTTCATTACAATGTGACCATGATTATTGACCATGGTTAACCATGGTTTACCATGATTAACCATTGTTTATTTTCATATTGACACAATGTTTGTCATAATAGGACGTCAGACCATGGTTGACCATGGTCGATGATGGTTTACCATTGTCGACAATGGTTGACCATTGTTGACCATGGTTGATGATGGTTGAACATGGTTTATTTTCATATTGAGACAATATTTTTCATAATGTGACGTTGAAAAATGGTTGACTGTTATTGTAAACCCAAGAGAATTATATTAAACCCTATGAATAATAGTACACCCTAGGAATATGGACCCTTAGCTTAATAAACCAAAGGGATTGATATTATAAACCCAAGCTTTGTCACAATGTGACATTTTACCATGGTTTATCATGATTATAAACCCTATGAATAATATTATACCCTAGGAATATGGACCCTTATCTTAAAACACCTAAGATGTTAATATTATAAACCCAAGGGATTAATAAACAAATTGAATTAATATTAAAAACCCAAAGGATTAATATTAAACCTAAGATTTTAGACCCAAGGTATATAAACCCTAACATAAATATTATAAGCCTTAAAATAAACATGGTGGCAATTGTTGACCATGGTTGATTTTTATATTGACGTAATATTTGTCATAATGTGATTTTGGACCATCGTTGACCATGATTAATTTTGATATTGAGACAATCTTTGTCACGATGCAACATTGAACCATAGTTTACCATGGTTAATTATCATATTGAGACAATATTTGTCACAAAATATGAAATTGGACCATGGTTGACCATTGATGACAATGGTTGTCATAATGTGACGTTGGAAAAGGAGACAATTTTTGTTGCAATGTGACAATGATTATTGACCATGGTTAACCATGGTTGACCATCATTAACATGGTTTATTTTCATATTGACACAATATTTGTCACAATGTGATGTTGGAAAATGGCTAACCATGGTCGATGATTTTTTAGCATGATTTATTTTCTTATTGAGACAATCTTTGTGAAAATGTGACGTTGAACCATGGTTGAC
Source organism: Pinus albicaulis (assembly GCA_034641835.2). Classification (NCBI taxonomy): domain Eukaryota; kingdom Viridiplantae; phylum Streptophyta; class Pinopsida; order Pinales; family Pinaceae; genus Pinus; species Pinus albicaulis. The sequence continues at coordinate 1,411,769,044 of CM076575.1, forward strand.
CATGATTGACCATGGTTGACCATGATTAATTTTCATATTGAGATAATATTTGTCACAATGTGACATTTGAATAAATATTATAAACCCTAAAATAAACATATTTGACCATCATTAACCAAAGTTGATTTTCATTTCGACACAATCCTTGTCACAATGTGACATTTGACCTGGTTGACCATGATTGATTTTCATATTGAGTCAATATTTTTCATAATGCGATGTTATACCATTGTATATTTTCATGTTGACATAATCTTTTTCGAAGGGATTGATATTATAAACCCAATATTTGTCACAATGTGACATTGGACCATGGTTGACCATGATTATACACCCAAGGGATTTATACTAAACCATATGAATAATATTATACCCTAGGAATATGGACCCTTAGCTCAATAAACTTAAGGGATTGAAATTATAAACCTAAGGGACTAATAAATGCAAGGGATTAATACTAAAAACCCAAAGGAATAATATTAAACATAAGAGTTTAATATTATACAACCAAGAAATATAAACCCTAAGATAAATATTATAAACCCTAAAATAAACATCATTGACAATTGCTGACAATGATTGATTTTTGTATTGACACAATCTTTGTCATAATGTGACGTTGGACCATTGTTGACCATGATTCATTTTCATATTGATACAATATTTGTCACAATGTGAAATTGACCCATTGTTTACCATGATTAATTATCATATTGAGACAATCTTTGTCACAATGTGACATTGGGCCATGGTTTACCATGGATGACCATGGTTGTCATAATGTGACGTTGGACAAAGAGACAATATTTGTTACAATGTGGGCATGATTGTTGACCATGATTAACATGGTTTATTTTCATATTGACATAATATTTTTCATAATGCCACGTTGGAATATGGTTGACCATGTTCGATGATTGTTGACCATGATTTATTAATATTATATCCTTAATACTAACATTATAAATCTTAGAATAAATAATTTAAACAATAGGATTAAAATTATAAATGTCACGATTAATATTATTACCCCTTATATTAAAAAACCAATATTATATAACATAATATTAAAAACCCAAAATTTTAGATTGTGTTATTTAATTCAATGTTATAAACCCAAAATCTGAAAGTGCAATATCAAAAATCCAAGGGATTAATATTATAAACCGAGAGGGAAATAAAATCAAGGGTTTAGTATTATAAACCCAAGGGAAAATAAACACAAGGGGGAAATATGAAACCGTAAGATTAATAATAATAAACCCAAAGGAAAATAAATCATTTGAATGGATATTATAAAGAAAACTGAAACAAAAAAAACCTAAGGTTATAAACCCTAAGATTACTATTACAAATTATAATAATATACCCTAGATATTAATGATATAAACCAAACCCTAAGATTATTATTATAAAATCTAATAATAAAACCAATATATTAATAATATAAACCAAAGTGATTAATTTTATAAACCCTTGGGAATAGTAGACCCAATGGGTTCATATTATAAACCCTTAGGATTAATATTCATATTAATATTATAAACCCTAAAATTATAACACCCAATATTATACACCCCAATACTAAAAATTGAACAATTCAAACCCTCATACTAAATGTTATATTATAAAACCAATATTAAAATCCCCTAATATTATAAACTCAAGGGATTAATATTATAAACCTGAGGGGAAATAAACCCAAGAGATTAATATTATAGACCCAAGGAAAAATAAACCTAAGCGTAAAATATTAAACCCTATGATTTATATTATGAACCAAAGGAGGGTTAAATATTAAACCTTGGGATTTATATTATGAACCAAAGGGATTTTATACCCTAGAATTAATATTATAAACCTAAGGGATCAAAAAGCTTGAGTTTAGTATTATAAACCTTACGATTATAGACCATAAAATTATAAGTTACCCAAATAAATAATTCTATAAATGAAATAATGTGATGTTATTATTAATCACATAAATATAAATATAAATATTTATAATTAATAACTAAAATAAATATAAATATAAATTTTATTAATTATTATTATTAAATATAATAATTATTAATTATTAATAATTATAAATTATTAATAATTAATAATTATTAAATATGAATTATCAATAATTATAATTCTTTTTTGTCGGCCAAATTCTAGATTATATTATCATATCAGAAAAAAAAATTACAGTAGGAGCGAGCATGGTTGTATTGCATTCACGCAACCCAGAAGGCATGCAGTGCCTAGAAGGACTTGGGTGCTTGCCAAGGCATTCAGTTCTCTTGGTTATTTGCCGCAAAATGTTACAAAATAAACATGTCGGAACTGTTGTCATGGGGGAGGGTGTAGGGGACCCATCGGAGGAGCCGTGAAGAGATGATTCTGATTCCGCATGTGGTAGGTGATATGATACACTTATGTCTCTAGACCTCAGAGGTGGTCTTAAGAGTGCCTCAGTAGATGGCGCAGGCTCTTTGAAGCTTTGAGGGTCTTCGTTTGTAGGTTTTGAACAACATTGATGTAGGCCACTAATTCATTACCATAATCATACCTTTTTTCACACACGATGTCCAGGTTGAGCTGGATCTACTGGAGCTGAGTGGAAATGGCTTCAAGGGTGGCCGGAGCCTCAACCTAGCCTGGTGATTGAGCAAGAGAAATTGCCATGGCTGCTGCCGATTTCTGGCTCCTAGTAGATTTTGAGTAGGAGCTTGAGTCCACGGGTACCTGGCAGTTTTCCATGTCACATCCAAGACCACCACATCATTCCTGACCTCATTCCCACGACATGAAGTCACCCATCACTCCCTCTCGCTTTGTTGGGATGCATTGCCAAGTTGCTCCTAGTCCAGCAACCCCTAAAATCCATGCTCCGTCCCTACACCCTCCACTGAGTTTTTCACTGACTGCGTCCCGAGAACCATATAGAAGAGACAAGCTATGGCCACCAATATCTACACTGCCTTTCAAGGTGGTGCGGATGTGCCACCACCTGAAAATGTGAATCATAGGAGAGCTTGAGTGCTCCGTAAGCCCAAGGCAGAACAAACCTAAGGCTTGGCCAATGAAGAATTTCTTCTGCGCAGTCCAAAAATTATGTTTGAGCGCCCAGGTTGAACACCAGGACCACTCGTCCAGAGACACTCTCTCCACACTGAATTCACCTCCACCACCTTTGTCCGCCTCTTGGTTCAGCATGCTTGTGCCATTTCCAGGGTGCCTCCCCGCTACCGAACTCTCTCCACTGCTACCTGACGGAACTTTCACCCTCCTCGTCTCAAGACAAAAGAGCTCAAGCCAAGGCTTGAGAGCCATCATTTGCACATTTATGCAATCTAGGGCACCAACCTTCACCATCTCCCTAGATATAGAATGGCCTTTGAGATATCCATCCCGCCCTTAACTTCCTGCATACCTATTGTAGGATCACCTACCCCGAGGCCCATTATTGTTTGTGCATGGGAGGGTGATGATTTAGCGGGCACATGTCTGAGGGCTAGGTGAGCCTTGAATGCCCACATCCCACTTGTATTGGTGATTACAGACCCCCAATGGGGATATCAATAATTACAATTAATAATAATTATTATAATTATTATTTGTAAAAGGGATAAATATTATAAAGCAAATGGATTGATACTATAAACCCAAGGCATGAATATTATAAACCAAAGGGATTATTCATATTAAAAACAATGAAGATTAAAAACTCATAGGATCAATATTAAAATCCTAAAGGATTAATAAACCCAAGTGATTTACATTAAAAACCCAAGGTATTAATATTATAAAACCTATAGATTAATAACAGAAGGGATTAATATTATAAATCCAAGGGATTAATTACCCAACTAAGTATTTATATTATAAAATCAAGATATTAAAAACCCTAGGGATTAATGAATCCAACTTATTATTAGTATTATAAACCGATGGGATTAATAAAACTAAAATATTAATATTATAAACCCAAGGGATTGTTGAACCCAACATACTAGTATTATAAACTATGGGATTAATATTATAAGCCATAATATTACAAAGTATAAATCAAATATATTAACATTAAATTGACAATAAATCCAAGAGATTAATATTAATATTAAACCTCCAAACCTTACGAATAATATTATACCCTAGGAATATGAATCCTTAGATTAATAAATCTAAGGGATCAATATCATAAAAGCAAGGGACTAATAAACCCAAGGGTTTATAAACCCATGGGAATAATATTAAACACAAGGAATTAATATTATAAACCTAATGACTATAAATCATAATATAAATATTATAATACCTAAAATAAACATTAAACCATCACATTAATATTATAAACCTTAGGATCAATAATATGAACCTATCTGAATAATAAAATAAAAGAATTGATATTAAAAACCCAAGGCAATAACATTAAATCTTAAAATTAATATTAAATCCTAATAATATAAACTCTAAGATTAATAATCCCAACGGATTAATATTATTAACCCAAGGGATTATAAACTAAAGGGATTAATTTTAAACCCTAACATTAATATTATAAACCATAGGCTTAATATTAAACCCTATGATTAATAATGTGACGTTGGACAAGGAAACGATCTTCATTACAATGTGAACATGATTGTTAACCATAGTTAACCATGGTTGACCATGATTAGACATGGTTGATTTTCATATTGACACAATATTTGTCACAATGCAACATTGGAGCATGGTTGACCATGATTGACTATGGTTGACCATCGTCGACAATGGTTGACCGTTATTGACAATGGTCAATGATGGTTGACCACAATTTATTTTCATATTGAGACCATATTTGTCACAATCTGATGTTAAACCATGGTTGACGATGATTATAAATCCAAGGGATTTATATTAAACCCCATGAATATGGACCCTTAGGTTAATAAACTGAAGTGATTGATATTATAAACCTAAGATTTACCACAATGTGACATTGGACCATGGTTGATCATGATTATAAACCCAAGGGATTTATACTAAAACCTATGAATAATATTATGCCATATGAATACGGACCCTTAGCTCAATAAACCTAAGGGATATTATAAACCTAAGGGACTAATAAATGTAAGGGACTAATATTAAAAGCCAAAATGAATAATATTAAACCTAAGAGTTTAATATTATAGACCTAAGGTATATAAACCCTAAGATAAATATTATATACCTTAAAATAAATATGGTGACAATTGTTGACCATGATTTATTTTTATATTGACACAATATTTGTCATAATGTGATGTTGGACCATCGTTGACCATGATTGATTTTCATATTGAGATAACATTTGTCACAATGCAACGTTGAACCAATGTTTACCATGGTTAATTATCATATTGTGGCAATATTTGTCACAATGCGGCGTTGGACCATGGTTGATCATGGATGACAATGGTTTCCATAATGTGACATTAGACAAGGAGACAATCTTTGTTACAATGTGACCATGATTATTGACCATGGTTAACCATGGTTGACCATGATTAACATGGTTGATTTTCATATTGACACAATATTTGTCACAATGTTACATTGGACCATGGTTTACCATGGTCGATGATGGTTGAACATGGTTTATTTTCATATTGAGACAATATTTTTCACAATGTGATGTTGAATCATGGTTGACCATGATTGACCATGGTTTATTTTCATATTGACCATGATTTAACATGGTTGACCATGATTGATTTTCATGTTGAGACAATATTTGTCACAATGTGACATTTGAATAAATCTTATAAACCCCAAAAATAAACATATTTGACCATCATTGACTATGGTTGATTTTAATTTCGACACAATCTTTGTCACAATGCGAAATTGGATCATGGTTGACCATGATTGATTTTCATATTGAGACAATAATTGTCATAATGCGACATTGGACCATGGTTTATTTTAATATTGAGACAGACTTTGTTGAAGGGATTAATATTATAAAAAAAAAAAATTCACAATGTGACATTGGACCATGATTGACCATGGTTGATCATGATTATAAACCCAAGTGATTTATACTAAACCCTATGAATAATATTATACCCTAGGAATATGGACCCTTAGCTCAATAAACCTAAGGGATTGATAATATAAACCCAAGGGACTAATAAAAACAAGGGATTAATACTAAAAACCGAATGAAATAATATTAAACATAATACTTTTATATTATAGACCCAAGACATATAAACCCTCAGATAAATATTATAAACCCTAAAATAAACATGGTTGACAATTGTTGACAATGTTTGGTTTTTGTATTGACGTAATATTTGTCATAATGTGATGTTGGACCATGGTTGACCATGATTGATTTTCATATTGAGAAAATATTTGTCAAAATGTGAAATTGAACCATGGTTTACCATGGTTAATTATCATATTGAGACAATCTTTGTCACAATGTGACGTTGGACCATGGTTGACCATGGATGACCATGGTTGTCATAATGTGATGGTGGACAAGGAGACAATATTTCTTACAATGTGACCATTATTATTGACCATGGTTAGCCATGGTTGACCATGATTTACATGGTTTATTTTCATATTGACACAATATTTGTCACAATGCGATGTTGGACATTGTTGACCGTGGTTGATGATGGTTTACCATGGTTTATTAATATTATATCCTTAAGATTAACATTATAAATCTTTGTTAGTTACAGGGTGTCCTACTTTCATTTCAATTTTTTAACGTTGTCTAGTCTACTCATGTTTTGGAAGTTTTTGCTATATGACTCTAGTTTACTTTTGGCTACTATGTCTGCTGGTTTCCCTCTATGGGAAACATGTTCACCATGGTTTTTGAGGACTTCTTTCCCCAGACGGGGCAGTCCAATTTCTGTATGTAAACTCATGAGACTTCCCTCTATATTTGGCTTGCCAAGTCTAGAGGAAGAGACCTGTAACCTAATGTTTTATATGATATAATAGAAGTAGTCAAACTTAGAAAAAAAAAAAAACATTACAAATCTTTGAATATTTTTTTTAAACATACGATTAATATTATAAATGGAACGATTAATATTATAAACCCTTATATTAAAAGCCCAATATTATATACCGTAATATTAAGAACACAACATTTTAGATCCATGTATTTAATGCAATATTATAAGCCCAAAATTTAAAAATTCAATATAAAAAATCCAATGGATTAATATTATAACCTGAGCGGGAAATAAAATAAAGGGTTTAATATTATAAACCCAAGGGAAAATAAACACAAGGAGAAAACATTAAACCCTAATATTATTAACAATAAACCCAAAGGAAAATAAATCCTATGAATTAATACCATAAACACAACTGAAAATAAGCCAATGGTTATAAACACTAAGATTACTATTATAAATTCTAATAATAAACCCTAAATATTAATGATATTAACCAAACCCTAAGATTAATATTATAAACTCTAATATTAAAACTACTATATTAATGATATAAAATGAAGTGATTAATTTTGTAAACCCTTGGGAATAATAGACCCAATGGGTTAATATTATAAACCCTTAGGATTAATATTATAAACCCTTAGGATTAATATTATATTATAAACCCTAATATTTAAAAGTGAAAAATTCAAATCCTTATACTAAATTCTATATTATAAACCCAATATTAAAAACCCCTAATATTATAAACGTGAGGGGAAATAAATTGAAGAGATTTATATTATAGACCCAAGAAAAAATAAAGCTAAGGGTAAAATATTAAACCCTAGGATTTATATTATGAACCAGAGGGTAAAACATAAAACCTTAGGAGTTATATTATGAACCAAAGGGATTGTATACCTTAGAATTAATAGTATAAACCTAAGGGATCAAAATCCTTATGATTATAAACCCAAATGAATAATTTAATAAATGCAATAATGTGATGTTGTTATTAATCACATAAATATAAATATAAATATTTATAATTAATAATTAAAATAAACAGAAATATTATTAGATATTAATTATAAATTATTAAATATTAAATATTAATTATTAATTATTAATAATTATAAATTATTAAATATTAATTATCAATAATTATAATTATTATTTGTAAAGGGATAAAGATTATTAACTAAATGGATTAATACTATAAACCTAATGGATGAATGTTATAAACCCAAGGGATTATTCATATTAAAAACCACAGATATTACAAAATCATAGGATTAATATTAAAAGCCTAAGGGATTAATAAACCCAAGTGATTAATATTACAAACCCAAAGGATTAATAAACCCAAGGAATTATGAATAGTATAAACCTAAGGATTAATATTATAAAATTTTGGGATTATTAACACAAACAATCAATCAACCTAAGGGATTAATATTATATAACCTATGGATTAAAAACCCAAAGGAATTAATATTATAGCCCCAAGGGATTAATTTTTTTTCCAAAGAAAAAATCAGCAAATTTCTATTAACGAAAATGAAAAGTTGCATTTTGTATATGCAATTAAGCATTCAGAAAGACCCCGAGGGACCCATGTGCACATGCACACAACATAGAGAGGCTACCAAAAAGAAAAATAATTAATTTACAAAGTGCTAGGAGGGCTAGGCTTATCGTGCTTTCTTTTTTCTTTTGGACAATTTTCCAAGTCCCCGATTGCAGGGAAGAAGATAACAAGGACAACTCATTATTCCTTGTGATGTTCTTTTTTTTCTGAATTAGAACTTTCAGACACATGAGATTTTTATTTCCACCTAGAACTATAGTGATTTTAGTGGATTATGTTTGAGGTTCAGTAGGCGAGGGAGCAACAATAATGGGAGGATTGTCAGATTTTTTATTGAGATCCTCTTTCCCTTCCTCCATCACTCGTGCTCCTTGTTGTTCTCCTATTCCCTAAGTTTCCTAATTTTCTTTCATTTCTTCCTCATCTTCCGATAAAGGAATAAGAGGTAATTGCCATCCTTTATGCTTTTGTACTTTCTTTTTTGTTCCTTTCTTTGCCAACTTGCATGTGGTTTGAAGGTGCCTAGTTTGTTGACATATCCTGCAACGGAAAGCTATGTTTTCAAAGTCTAGCATCTATACCCACTTGAAAGCTTTATGTGTCATGTTAATATAGTTTGAAAGACATTTACTTAGATCCATTTCCACACAGATCTAGGCACATCTAAAAATTCCTTTTCAATTATTTCACTGTCCATATTTAGGAACCTTCCCAAAGATTTTCCTATTTCTTCAAGGACCCGATGGTTCCAAAAATGAAGCAGAAGGTTGTGAAGTCTTACCCATATCAGAATTTTTGTTACCACCATTTAATTTGCATCAAAACTGGGGAACCATGGGGTTACGAAGAGGCCATCCCTTCCCAAAAACCATGGACCATCATTTATGATAGATTTAAAATCACTTTGGGAATCAAACTGGACCAAAAAAATTCTTTTTCTACGTAGATAAATATCACATTCACTGGTCTAGTTTTGGTGGGTCCACTCATCTATTGCATTGGATTTTGGCAAAACCCCATTAAAACAGTCAATGATTGTTTTTGATTGAATAATTCTGAAGATATCACTTACTTCTAGTAGTTCAATAGTTATCTCTGGTGCTTTTTCCAGCTTATCCACCATATAGGGGCCTAGAGATTTTGATATTTTTTGTCCTATAATACCGCTTCCCCCTTTAAGGCATCTTTGAAGTAAACCTGGCCCTTTTATGAGGAAGATGCTCTAGCTGGCATAGATGTTCCAGGAACCACTTCCCGTAATCTAGAGGTCTAGACGATAGTGGAGTTCCTTTGAATACCACATTATTTCAACTGTGATTCATCCTCTAGTACTTTGCCAAAAAAAGTAGAACCTGGGCTGAAACAAGAATGTCAGATGCAATTTGACCTTTCTGCTTCATATTTTTCACAAATTTTGTGCTCTGCACCTAGATTAATTTTGTTACCCTAGAAACGGTTTTAAGGAGAACCTGGAAATATTCCTCCAATTCTGTGGTCTCTTTGTCTGCTGTCATTAATTTTTGGGATACATGTTCCAGATGAATTGAAATTTCCTTGTCTTCCCCTATGTGTACAAGTAGGTTTAACCCAGCTACAGATATCGTGAGACAAATGGCTTCAAAAAGATATTAACTCGCCACCTCGAATGCTCCACATTGGGAAAAATCTGCCTCCTCCATTGTTCCACTCCTTCCGGGCCATATAAATATTGATAAGGTATTTTGAGCCCATCCGAATCTATGCTCCATGAAGGCTTTGATGATCTAAGGCATAAATTAAAATCTAACTAAGAGAAACGAGTGAGCTCATGAACACATTTAAAGTAGGGTTTTGGAAATACTACCCACCCTCTCCTTGTTATTTCTGGTTCTTCCTTGGGTTGATATCGTTTTATCAGTGGATCTGCCTTCTTTGTACTGCCTAGAGATCGAGTGGGGACCTTCACGCTCTCCAAATTCCCTTCTGCCAAGAAAAACATAGATATAGAGAGCCATAGAGACTCCCCATAGTCCCTAGATCCTTGAGTCGAATTCTTAGGGTTCGGCCCAAACAATGTTGATTCATGGCTATCATACGGGGTGAAAGTCCTCTTGTTTGCGCCACCTCCATATAGGAAGGTAAGGATTTTGGGTGCTGGATTTTGAGCAGAGACCATACGATCGACCTCCTCTACTTCCTTGATAATGGCTTCAACATCCTTTATAGTCATGACTGATTCCAGAGTGATCTTGGATCTACCATCCCTCTTCTTTTTCACTTCATCAGGATCCCAATGATCCAACATGTAGCCTTGCACCCTTGGTTCTGCTATGCAGATAGGATCCCACTGGGTCAAATCTCTTGGAAGCCAAACAAATCTTTGTTGTCGGCGACACCACCATTTGGGTGAACCAAAGAAACCCTAAGGACTAGCAGCACCATATTTCTTCCTTCTTCCAAACACTTCTCTATTAATATTTCATGAGCCCAAGGGATCAATTAACCCAACCAAGTATTAATATTATAAACCCAAGGTATTAAAACCCTAGGGATTCATAAAACCAAATTATCATTAATACTATAAACCAATGGGACTAATAAACCCAAAATATTAATATTATAAACCCAATGGATCAATAGACCCAACATAATAGTATTATAAACCCTAAGAATTAATATTATAAACCATAATATTACAAAGTATAAATCGAAGGTATTAATATTAAACTGAAAATAAATCCAAGATATTTATATTAATAAACTAAAAGGATTAATATTAAAAACCTAACAGAATCATTAAATCTTAAGATTAATATTAAATCCTACGAATATAAACTCTAATATTAATAATACCAAGGGATTAATATTATAAACTAAATGGATTAATATTAAACCCTAATATTAATATTATAAACCATAGGCTTTATATTAAACCCTAGGAATATAAACTTTATGATTAATAATGTGACGTTGGACAAGGAAACAATCTTTATTACAATGTGACCATGATTATTGACCATGGTTAACCATGGTTGACCATGATTAACCATTTTTTATTTTCATATTGATACAAAATTTGTCACAATGCGACGTTCGACCATGTTTGACCATGATTGACCATGGTTGACCATGGTCAACGATGGTTGACCATCCTCAACAATGTTTGACCATTGTTGACCATGGTAGCTGATGGTTGAGCATGGATTATTTTCGTACCATGGTTTACCATGATTATAAACCCATGGGATTTATATTAAACCCTATGAATAATATTATACCCTAGGAATATGTACCCTTGGCTTAATAAACTGAAGGGTTTGATATTATAAACCCAAGCTTTGTTGCAATGTGACATTGGACAATGGTTGATCATGATTCTAAACCCAAGGGATTTATACTAAACCCTATGAATAATATTATACCCTAAGAATATGGAACCTTAGTTCAATAAACCTAAGGGATTGATATTATAAACCCAAGGGATTAATATTAAAAACGCAAAGGAATATATTAAAACTAAGAGTTTAATATTATCGACCCAAGGTTTATAGACCGTAAGATAAATATTATAAACCCTAAAACAAACATGGTGATAATTGTTGACCATGGTTGATTTTTATATTGCTGAAATCTTTGTCATAATGTGATGTTGAACCATTGTTGAGCATGATTGATTTTCATATTGAGAAAATATTTGCCGCAATGCGACGTTTAACCATGGTTAATTATCATATTTAGACAATATTTGTCACAATGCGACATTGGACCATGGTTTATAGTATCAAACCATTTGGTTTATAATATTGATCCCCTTTACAAAAATTAATTATAATAATTAATAATTAATAAATATTAATATTTTTAATACTATAAATTTTAATTTTTAATATTAATAATAATTTTAATTTTAATTTTAATTATTAATTATGAATATTTATATCTATATTTATATTTATATTATATTTATATTTATTTTTATGTTTATTTTTATGTTTATGTGATTAATATCAACATCACATTATTACATTTATAAAACTATTCCTTTGGGTTTATAAGCTTAAGGTCTATAATCATAGGGTTTATAATATTAATCTCAAAGTTTTTGATCCTTTAGATTTATAATATTAGTCCTAGAGTTTATAATTCATTTGGTTTATAATATAAATCCTAGGGTTTTTATAATTCGTTTGGTTTATAATATAAATCCTAGGGTTTAATATTTTTCCCTTAGGCTTATTTTCCCTTGGGTTTATAATATTAATCTCTTGGGCTTATTTCCCTTAAGATTTATAATATTAATCCTTTAGGCTTAGAATATTGAGGTTTTTAATATTGGGTATATAATATCACATTTAGTACAAAAGTTTGAAATGTTCAATTTATAATATCGAGGTTTACAATATTGGGTTTAATAAGGGGATTTATAATATTAATCTTTTTTATTTATAATCCCTTAGGTTTATAATATTAACTCACTCGGTAAGATTAATCACTTTAGTTTATATTATTAATATCTTGGGTTTATTATTAGAGCTTATAATACTAATCTTAAGGTTTGGTTTATAACATTAATATATGGGGTTTATTATTCGAGTTAATAATACTAATATTAGGGTTTATAATATTAAACTTAGGGCTTATAACATTAGTTTTTATGGTGTTAGGGTTTCTAATATTCACTTAAATATTAAAGTTAACATCATGATGCATCACATTGTTCTTATTAATAATGTAATATTTTAATTCTAGGGTTTAGCATTTTTCTATTTAATTTATTTTCCCTTGGATGTATAATATTAATCTGTGTGGTTTATTTTTATTAATATTAATGTTTAATATTTTTCCCTTAGGTTTATTTCTAGTTGGGTTTATAATATTAATTCCAATGATTTATTTTCCCTTGGGTTTATTAATCCTTTGGTTGTATTATTATAAATCTTAGGGTTTATTATTTTTCTCTTCTGTTTACTTTCAGTTGGGTTTATAATATTAAACCCTTGCATTTATTCCCCAATGTTGATAATATTAATCCATCGGATTTTTGATACTGCACTTTTTAATTTTGGGTTTATAATATTGCATTTAGTATTATAATGTCAAATGTTGGGTTTTTAATATTGGGGTATACAATATTGGATTTAATATTGGGTTTTTTAATATTAGGGCTTATAATATCAATGGTGCCATTTATAATATTAATTATATGGTTTAAAATATTTAGTGTAAGATTTATAATATTAATCTTAGGGTTTACAGTGTTGGATTTTATAATATTAAGGCTTATAATAATTGATTTCATATTAGAGTTTAATATTGTTATGTTGGAATGGTTCACAAGTCTATCATTATGTATATATATATATATATATATATATATATATATATATATATATATATATGGTAAGTTAGCCTATTCTATTAATTCAAAAAACAAAATATTACATATGCTATACGCGGGGTTAGCAAGCTGCTCTTAGGCAATCCTAGCCTTAGTTACTCAGTTTCGGGGCTACCTCAGAGGAGGAAACCAGCCTGAACAAAAATTAAGACATGAAATTACAATATGCACAGTAGCATTGATGTATCTAAGTAGCAAAAAATATGCAAAAGCAAAACAACAATAATGGTGGCATGCTTGACAAAAAACATGGAAGATTTGTGCAGCTGCGCAAGCCTCAATCTTCATCTTCATCATCATTTTTGGTGACCTCCTCCTCAAAGGGGCAAGCAGGTGCCTGCATAGCTGCTTCCTCTGAATCTACCACTGAATGCCTGGGTTTGTGGACGAGTGCATAGAGGATGGGGGAATCGAGACCTGCTCCGTCAGGGAAACATGTCCATTTGCCATCGAAATCCATCACTTAGACATCTGAATCATCATCTTCCTTCTCCTGAACCGGCAGCGATTCAGTATTATGGAGCTACAGGTGCTTCTGGTATGCTATGGTGGACTTTTGCAGGCCACGCCTCCCTCTCTGCGTAGCTTGCATAGGGGCTACTTCCTCATGCTCAGGGTCAAGGCTTTGTCATGAAAAAATGTCAGATGAGGAGTCTTCCATCAACTCCAGTCGATTCTCCTCGCCACAGTGATAATGGGAAGGGAGAGCCCCTCTTTCTCCACCTCAGATGGTTCTCTCACGTAATCTAAGGGCCATTGCAGAATGAGGCAGGGGGGATATGTCAAAGGACGGATATGCAGCAGGGGGACAAACATCGCTAAGGATCAGGGGGTCGGAAGGGCTGGGGAAGAGGTGCATAGATTGGGATGTCTGAGCCTAGAGGGGACTGCGCAATGTAGCGCTAAGAATAGGGTTGCACAACCTTCTAAAATGAGGGAACAGCCATAGCAGAGTTAAAAAAAATGAAAGGCAGAGGGAAAATACTATGGGTTTCTCGGGGTTGAGAGATCACCCTATGAAAGGGGCTTGGACACATGCAAGGAGGATGGAAATGACTATGCCTCGCACGTAGCTGTGTGCCATGATCAATCGCCTGAGCAGGCTCGAGGGAAGGGGGATGGCTAATATATGGATCAATTATGATAATCATTTATGGTGATAGATGTGGAGGGGTGCCCCAGATAGGGTGACACTATTCCTAATGTCTCATAATCATACATTATTCTGTTAGACTCATGTGGATGGCTAATGGTTTAAGGATCCGCATCAGGTGAGGCTCTGCTTAGAAGATCTCTGTCCTCTGGGGTGTGTGAGAAATAATTTTCATTCGTGTCAATTTTTTCACCCGCATCCAGGGGGAGAATATCCTTCTAAATGAGAGTGTGACATTCTTGTCTAAGTGATTCCTCCTCAACCTGAGTTAGGTTGGAATGATTCAACTCACAGCTGCTTTTCACCACTTTGTTTGCAAGGAGATCCGCAACGGATTTTTCCTTCCTATGCACTTGGCCAAAATTAATTGCTCTGTGGTTGTGTATCAGCTATTCCATAACCTTGAGCTTATGGGCGAGCCTCCAGCTTTTGGATACGTTTGAGGAATTCGATCCTTGGAGGATTCTTGTGCTTGCCATAGTTATGACTTGCGAGTCTCCCTCCATTTCCAAGGGGAAGGAATGAAACTCAATTGTAATTTTAATACCCTGTATAAGCCTCTCCAACTCCGCAGAATTATTGTTTTCCCAACCTATGTTACCGTAGTAAATACAGAGAGGATCACCTTGAGAGTTCCTCATTAATGCCTTCGAATCCTACATTTCTGGGATTTCCTTTAGATGCACCATTGAAGTTGCATTTGAAGAAGCCATTTGGGGGGGGGGTACCATTTTTCAGGAGTAGGAATTATGCCTGTGCTTCTAGGATTGATATCTAGGAGGGTGTTTAGACTCATTTTCCAATTGTTCAATATGTGGCACTATGCTGCAGAGGTGGGGAGGTCCTCCTGACTCCAAGCATCTAAGGCCAATGTTTCATAGAGGTTGCTGTGAATATGGTCCTAGATATTCTCTGATGTGGATGCTTTATCTTTGAATATGCAACTGTTCCTTTCCTTCAAGATGTTCCAAATGAGGATGCCTGGAATGATCTGTGAGATTCTATTTAGGAGAGTGCTGGTATAAGAATTTCCCATCCAGCTGCTGATGGTGTTGATGATATTGCCCCTTACTCAGTTGGAACGATGACATAAGATTGCAATTATATCCCACAAGAAATTAGTGGTGGGGCATTGGTCCAATAGGTGATCGATGGTTTCCAGGTTTTCCTGACATAAAGGGCACCTGGAGCGTCCTACAAACCCCCCCTTCAAAAGATTCTCCCATGTGAGGATGTGTCATTTACTGTGCAACCACATGAAGGTGGCTACTTTAGGCCAAATATTGTCCATCCATATATTTTTTCAAATGAGATCTATTGGGTCGAGGTTCTGCTGATGAAGTATGTTGTAAGCTTCCTTGGTCGAGTAGTTTCCACAAGGCATATTCCCCCAGCAAAGGATGTTAGTTCCTATCCTTACACTAACTTTTATTTTGGTGTTGAGATCCTCCCAAATGTCTTGTGGCCCTCGTTGTTCCAGTCGTCTTGCCATATGTTCATGTGTAGCCATTTCCTGTATCCTTGGGAGGTTTAGTCCATCTAGAAGTCCTATACATTCTGTATTTTCCTTCCTTGGAGAGCTGCACTCCATATAGGTCTAGGGAAGATGGAGGAAAGGCTTCGAATCTACTACTAGGAGTCCTCCCAGAATCTTGCTTGGGTAGCACTTTGCAGCTCCTAGAAGCCATGACTTCGTATCATCATTTTTTCGCTACTTGCTGCTTTCCAGAGTTGGGATCCCCCAGACTCTAAGTTGTATTGGATGAGGTTCTCCTTAGGCCAGGAGTGTGCATACCTAGCTTTCCATAGGTTGGCCCATGGAGTGTTAGGTTTGGAGACCCATTTCCACTAGATGTTAGCTCCCATTATGTTATTACTATGCTCAGGATCACATAATCCTAATCCCCCCTAACTTTTAGGGGTACAAAAATCCTTCAAGTTGACTAAGGCCCATTTGTTTTTTTATTTGGTGTCACCCCATAGGAAAGATCTTTGCAAGTTGTGCATGGCCTTGAGGACCCATTTGGGGGCTACCAGGACTTAGTTGAGTTATATGGGGAGAGATTGCAATGCAGATTTAATCAGAACTAGGTGACTAGCAATGTTGAGGGAGAAATGGGTCCATTTGGATAACCAGGTTTCCATTTTGTCCAACAGAGCTCTCCAGGAGGAGTGATTGATGGCAGAGTGTGTCACAGAAGATCCTAGGTATTTGGAAGGCAGGGAAGCAAGGGATAATCCTAGGATTCAAACAATGTTTCATTGTGTGAGGGGGGGGGTATGAAAGAAAAATATCTGTGTTTTTTTAGGGTTGACCTCTATGCTGGAGGCATCAGAGAAGGAGTCAAGAATGGATTTGAGGGAGTGGGATTCTTGGACCGGGGGGTAACCCATAATAATATTTTCATCCACAAATTATTGGTGGGAGGAGGGGGGCAAGTTGTGGAGGGGTAAACCAAGCAAGGCACCTGACTGGATGAAGCTTTTGAGAAGGCAACCCAATCCTTCAGCCATAATGATGAATATGAAGGGATAAAGGGGGTCCCCTTGTCTGATGCCTCTCGAGGGGTTAAAAGTAGCATAGGGGATACCATTGACCACAATGGAGAGAAAAGGAGAGGGGATGAGACTCATGATCTAGCATACCCAGGTTTGGCTGAAGCCAAAGGCGACGAGAACATTTTTGATGTATTCCCAGTTGAATTTATCAAAAGCTTTGGATAGGTCGATTTTGAGAAGCATGCCAGGATTTTTTGAGGTTTTGAGAGAGGGAATGACTTCATGGGTTAATATGATGCCATTAGGAATTTTTCTGCCTTTCACATAACCTGTTTGCTCAGGGGTGATAATTATGGGAAGGAGCTGCTTCAAGCTATTAACAATTTAGGAGATAGTAGCAAGGGATGATAGTAGCAACTATGTCACCCCCTAGCCGAACGAAGTCTTTTTTTATGAGGAATCTATCTAGTCTTGAGGCTATCTAATTGGCACCTCCTCTTTTGTTGTTCCATGTGAAGATTCCATTGAAGGTTTGTAGATCGATAAGGTGGTTACAATGAATAATGTTCTTGAATCCATTAATTTCCAAGTCTAGATGCATCCTTCCTCCTTTATTTTCTTGAACATTGGTTATCATATTGAATCCCAAGAGCCAAAGTGGAAAGGCTCATTGTTTATTGAGTTCCACTAGGTTATCTAGGAGTTCTAATTTTTGATGGGTTTTTTGTGTAAAGTAGACATTTGTGAGAAGACCATGGATATCTGTGCCAATTGGGTGAAATTTGGCCTGGATCAAATATCTATTGGTGTGAAAGTTTTGTAACAAGATGATTTGGGGGTTCCATATGATTTCCAGTCCTCCAAATGCCCCATTGGCATCAACTGCTATTCTAAGGCCTACAACGCATTCTTGCTTCCAGAACTGTGTTATTTGTGTGGGTACTGTTGCAAGGTCTTTTGGCACACTCTTTGGAGGATTGGTTTTCATGTGTTGGGGATCTCTCCTTCACATTTGAGATCCATTGGAGGGGATCTTCATATTGTATATTTCAGATCAAATCTATATGTCACTTAATTTTTGAATATTTCTGTAGATCTGTAGCATTAGATCTCAAATCTACTCCTCGTACTTCATGATTTCCTAAAAACCCCAGGGGGTAATTGAAGAAGAGCCTATCTAGTGTACATATCTGATATAGATCTAACGCTTTATACACAAACCTTCTCTAGATTTGAAGTGTAATCTACAACAGTTGCAGCTAATAAAAATAACATTTTCAAGCTCTTTTCAGTCGCAACACCTCTTTTTGAGGTTTTTCTTCTATAAAAGTCTTCTATTTCCTATTGTACATCTCATGGGATTTCTTATGTATTTATTTAGCTGATGTAAATGTAGATAAAGAGCCTCCATATTGGCCTCCTTCTCTTACATAGATGATCTATGTTATTTCTCCGCATAACTGTTTATAAATTTCTGCATTCCCTATTTTGGGATATTAAAGTGGTATTAGAGAAATCATCTTGGCACAGACTGTGCTTTCTAAGAAGCCAATATGTCTTTTGAAGATGAATAACCTCTTAATAATAGAGAGAAGAGGTATCTAAAGATAATACAGAAGAAATTTGATTACACAAATGATGATAAAGACAAGGGTAAAGCCCCTAAATCTGGAAGTGATGAAGAACCAAAGGATTTTCCTAAGATCCTTTTGAGAGCCATGCAAGATCTTGCTAGAGAGATCAAAGAGATGAGATTGGATAGAATCAAAGAATCTCCTAAGAGATTTCATCTTGGAGAAAGCTCTGGCATGTCTCACCACTGGAATGATCAACCAGTGCATCACCCACAAGTTTTCCAATGCTCTACCATGCCTACCTTCTTGGCTGTGAGAAATGAAAGGTTTCAAGAGCAAGCATCCCTTAAAGACTATTTTGAAGAATATGAGTCTCAAAAGCAGAGATTCAAATATAACTTGAGTTTTCAAGAGTTTTTTCACCTCAAGGACAAAATAAGACCAAGGCATCAGCATAGAGATGGTGGATTCACTCAAAATTATGATTGACATCACTTTATGGGCAGATTATTTTTACCCAACTTTTATGGGTCATCCAAGTGTTCTACCAAAGCATCGGTAGAAAAAATGGACATCTACTTTCAGTTGAACAAGGTCCTTGAGATGGAGGCTATCAATATTGCAGTGCTGCACTTTGAAGGTTAAGCACATGACTAGTGGTTCCATGGCTTGTCTACATTGGGTCATGCCAATGTGATTGCTTATTCAGAGTTCACTAGAAGGCTGGTGGAAAGGTTTGACAGAATAGATCCAAAGGCACCATTCATGAGCCTTGCAAAGTTAAAACAATCAGGTAATATAGAGTCTTACATTTCTGAATTTTTAAGATTATCTGTTATGGCTCCTGATCTGTTTACAGCAAGAAGGGTGTACATGTTCATATATGGCTTAGATGAACCTCTTCATGAGTTGGTAAAGTATACCAAGTCAAATACTCTACATGATGCTATCAAAAGGGCTAGAGACCTTCAAGATGCCTTGCCAAAAGCAATGGCAAACTTTCAGCACAAACCCTCTTTTCCTTCAAAAGGGAAGGAAGAAAGAGCTTCTCCTTCCAAGAGAGATCCTACAAGAAGCCTCTTGACATTGAAGTCTGGAGAGATCTAAGAAAGAAGAATCTATGCTTCACTTTCCAAGAATCATGGGCACCCAGACATAGATGTGCTACTGGAAAAACACATTACATTGAGGTCTTCTCATATGTTGAGGAGGAAGAAGAAGATGAACCAAGAAGGGGTCACAATGCTGACACTGCAGGAGGAGATCCAACATGATCAAGGGATGGGGATGGAGAATTTTCTCCTATTGGAGGGGCTCTTTCATCTTTGAGAGGAGTACCTAAGTACTTGACCTTAAGAGTTCAAGGTTCCATCGGAGGGTTTCTGTATTGATTTATAGTGGGGAAAATCACAATTTCATTGATGCCCATCTAGTGCAAAGGAGGGAAATACCCACTGATACTTTTGAGGGATTCTCTGTTTTGGTCCCAAGATAAAGAACAATGCAATTCATGCATTATGTCTCATCACTTTCAGTCACCATGGGAACTTACACTTTGGTTGATCACTTCTTTGTGGTTGACATACCAGACACCGATGTGCTTTTGGGTGTTTAATGGTTGATTACATTGGGGAAAGTCACCACTTATTGGGAGGCTTTACAAATGGAATGGGAAGACAAGAAGAGTAGTGAATCTCAAATGATTAAAGGCATGCATACATACCCCTCACATACTACTTCCACATAGAAATCAGGGATGGATTTGCGCAGTGGAAGCAAGGAATGTACACTCCCATCTATCATGTTCAGAGGTTCCTGCATGGGACACTCTTATCTAGTGGAAAACCACCTAGGAGGCCACCTGATTCATATTTTGCGGGGATCCAGGAGGGATTGGAGCACTAGAAGACAAAGCTACAGTGCTGGGAGTCTTGGGTAAGCTCAAGAAGGACGGAAATATTATTCCCTTATCATCATCACCCACTCTCATTTTTGGTTATGTGCTGTGTGTTATTGCATAAATCTACCTCAGGCTGAAAGAAGGCAGAGTTCAAGGTAACATCAAACCACACTCAGTCTGGTAGCTAGCCCTACCAGAATAGGAGAGGGCTCTGTCCAGGTCAATCTCAGCAAAAATAATTAATAGGGCTTGATATGACTTGAAATAAAAGCTAATTTTAGGCTAGGTATATAAGTAAAGAGTTTGATTGTGCTTTTGGGATCAAGGGAAAGGCAGTTTTGGGTTCGGGGATGAGGCCTAGTTTTTGCAGAGTTCTGATTGGGGCAAGGAAGGAAATTGTTTTGATGCTTTAGATTGAATGAATGGATGGTTCAGACCGGTGAGGAGATGAAGAGGGAAAAATGCTTTCAAGAATCCTCTTCAAACAGATGAAAACATGGAAAATTAAACAAAACTCAAGGCAGAGCAAAGCAATCTAATGAATTCCACCTTTATAACTTGTTTGTTCAATTTAAGAAGAAAGGAGAAGGGAAATGATACACATAAACATTAGTGAACTTACAATTACATATAGAAAAACACCATCAAAACATAGAGCCACATGGATCCCAAAGAGTGCTGCAAACCCTGGTCTATTCCTTTGCCAAAAGTGCAGAGATGAAATGTACAATGAAGTGCCAAGCAATCCCAAATGTCCAACCCTAAAAATGACTAAATAAATACATGATATAGACATGCCTAACTCATTCCAATTCCTCTAGGGGTCGAGCTCATCATTCTAGGAGCTGTTTCAACCATATCTAAACTAAGAACTGAAAAATAGGCAATGAAACAACTTGCCTCTATATGGTAGGAAACTGATTCATTCACTTACATTTCACTTTTTGGTGAATGAATCTACTAAGATAAGTAAAAATGTGCCAAAATTACATCATGTTCATGAAATTACATCAAATTTCATCAAGAGTTACATGAAAAAGTCAAGCTAGCCAAAACTAGGCGAAAATCCGAGCTGCTGAGCGAAAAATAGGCCAAATTTCTCTATGTGCCGCGCCTGAAATCTCTATGCGTAGCACAAGTTTGAGGCTACCTTTGAGGGCCTTATCGAAGTCCAAATTGAGCGTAGGATAGCACGTTGGAAATCCCTGCCTGTCTAGTTTCCAACGCAAGTGGAATTTCTGGATTTGGTTTCCATTTTCCCCTCCAAAAGTTAAATCTCCCAGCACTGCTTCCTGTGTGTGCAAATAGTGGCAGAAAGATCATTTTTGAGGTGTTTTTGACCCTTTAGGCAACCCAAAACTTGATGAAATCCTTAGGTAATCCATAGGCATGCATAAATATTTATAAAAAATCTAGAAATGAAAAGTTTTCCTCCTAAAGAGCTGCCAATTATAAGCGTGCAGAAAGTGGCACTACGCGTCGTGCAAGAAAAACTGTGTTTAGGCCCAAAAATTCAAAATTGATAAATTTTTTCCCAAATTTCTTGAAATTTCGGCTGAAGGTTCCTCATCAAGCACTATGCTGGGCCAATGAAGCTTCGGCAAAAATTTGGAGCCTATCATGCTTTTTGCGACGCTTTAGTGCCCTCCTTAGCCTTGCCTTCAGGATCTTGATCCTCGCTTTGCAAACATGATGTCGCGTCCAATAATGGTTCTTCATGTGTCTGAGCATGTTATTTTCCTTGTTTGCCTTTGCCAACAACTTCTCAAGATGAATATTGACCCTCTCAAGCCAAGTCTCTCTATCAGCCTCAATCTCCCGCTCAATGGGTGTCATCTCTGTTGGGCTTCTTCGGGCGGCCTACCGGTTCTCACAGATGTTTTCCAACTCCATGATTGTCTGCTAATCCTCCAACTGCTTGTTTCATTTCTCCAAGTATTTTATAATCCATTGAGCTCTCTGCAACTTGTCGGTCAATGTGTCGATCTCAGCCTTCTGCTCCTAAATGATCTCTCTCAACTTTGAGCTTGGAGAGCTCAAATCCTCATCAATCAATATGAAATCAGTATCCTGGCCTCCTGAAGGGCCCTCATTCTACATAGGCCTCTTACCTCTATCCTGTACCTGTACCTGTGCTGCTGATGATGGAAATGAGACCCCTTCCACCCTGGGTGGAGATAGTACTCGTCGGGCTGCTGCAAACAATGCTCTAGTGCTTCTCTGATAAGTAACAAACACTGGAACACTGATAGGCTCTATCTCGTGACCTTCAAGCTGATGTGAAGGTTCACCTGCATCATGGACAACCTCCGGAGGAACTTGAGGAGCCGTGAAAAATTCATGGGAAATGAAATCCTCCCATGCAATACCCTGCAATCCAAGCTGATGTACAACAACAATCTTGATGAGTGCATAGTGATAAATATTGTTGTACTACTGCTCGGGAGTCTTCTTCTGCACAAGAGTGGTCATTCGCTCGATGTTGCAACACATGAAATAAGGTATGTTCATCATCCTCACTCTAGTGAAATGCATCAATAACCTGATGTGGTAGGCATAGAGGCATGAGAACTGGCTCTCACAACTGAAGTATCTGATAATGAGTCTCATCGAAGGCGCATAGGATTCCTTTAGGAACCGGAATGGGAACACCCTACTGAGTTGTCTCACATAGCTAGGCCCGATGTATGGTTCATAATGCACTTTGTCCACCTGCTATATTTTGTTCCACCGTTCACCCACATTCGGTATTCCAGTTGCTTGAGATATGGTTTCCAGTGTCAAAATGAAATTTACACCAGCAAGAGTTACCTAACCATCATGCAAATGTAACACAAACAACCAAGCCAACTCTTGATGATGCTGAATCGTAGCAATCATCTCACAATATTGATAGCGTGACTGCTCTCGAAAACATGTCGTGGCAAGTGGGCAGGCCTGCAATTGTGTCAATGAGGTTGGCTCTTCTCTCACATGATGTTTGCCACCTTTATGAGGCCTTCTCGATGCATGTAGATCAGTGGTAGAATCACTATATCTGTCATATGATGTATCAGTGTCTGTCTCCATAGTACTCAAGGTGAATGCAAGGTGTATATTGGCTTGAATGAGAGGAAGAATGAGAATTTGGTTGTTTTTTGTTTTAATGCCAAATATGTGTCAAAGGGAAGGGACTGTGGGAAATATAGGACAGTGGGGACAATGGGGTCTAATCAAATGATAGTTTTCCCTTTGAACATTTGACAAACTTTGGGTGAAGGGATATCCACTTGACTGTTTGGGGAACTTGTGGTTTTGGGAATTTTTTTACAAATGAAATGGGAAAAGGAAAATGATGGGAAATGACTTAGGATATAAGGGAATAGGTGAGGGACTATAATGATAGTGTGACAGTGAGGGGAAAGGAACCATAGGTGGGGAATGGAGTTGGAGTACTTGGCACCAAAATCAAATTTTAAAACTTGAAATCCAAAACCATAAGGAGCATTGTTTAACAAAATGAGAGGGTTTAAGTTTTTGACATTCAAACTCTTATATTCCTTCTTTGAAAAAATACCAAACACTGATTAATGGAAATTTCAAAGTCTCACAAACTTACTTGCATCATAGGAGGCGGATTCGCTTTGCAATTTGAGTGAGAGATGGCAACAAATTTTTGTTTCGGGCCAATGCGCCGCGCGCACAACCCAGTGCGCCGCACCTTGTGTATGTGCTTCACCAATTAAATTTAACACAGTGGTGGGAGGATCTATGCACCGCAACCTTCACCTAATGCGCCGCGTAGGAAAATTATACACAGTCTGGCCTCCAAATCACAGTTTCGCCCTCCAACTTATTTTTCCACAATTTTTCTTGGCTCCTTGCTGACTTTTGATATGCAAATGAATTGTGAAACAATGAAAATATATTTTATGGCCATAGAGTTTGATTTTTTATTTAAAAAAACCCACTTTCTAATGTTTGAATTTTGACACTTTCACATAACTCTGTTTTTGCTTCCATTTTGATTTTTTAGACTGATGATGAAATTCTTGTCTATTTTTTGCAGGGATAGCTGGCATGGAATTTGGAAAAGGTAACCAGGGTTGTGCCTGAAGAACTTCACAACTGAGAAAACCTTGAAAATTACATTACATTTATTATGAAGGATGAAATTCACAATTTTTCTTCAAAACAAAGTTTTGAAGAAGAATCATGATTAAGCATTATGACGATGAAATTTTGCACTGAAAACCTTATTTGAAACTTCCTCATGTGCCTGCTGACATTATTAGACATTCTGAAGACTAAATTAACGAAACCCTAGACCTAATGAGACCTAAAAACCCTAAAATGACTCTTTGGTGAACAGGAGGCCAAACATGACTATGAATGACTTTAAAATTGATTTTGATGAATAGACACGGACCAGCAGGTACATGACATGACAGACATGAGTGAAAAGACCCTTCTGTCAGATGATCGATGCTCCTAATGGAATTCAGATCACTGAACTGAATGAGACACCTAAAATGAAACGCAACAAAAGAGATTTTGATCTCTGACGGAGGGATGAAGAGACCGACTCTAACATTGGCTCCAATGGGGATGGTAGCTCCTTGGAGTTGCCAAGAACTACAAATTTTTGGGAGAGTAGGAAGTGCCTTCATCCATTGGGCTATGGAGTCCATAACTTCAACAAATTAACACAAGACTCTTGACTCATTTATTGACTGAAAATTTGACTCAAATTGACTCAATTTTGAAACTAAAATGACTGAAAAACCTGACTTGACAAACTCAAACCAAAGCTGAAATCAATCTTCAAAATTATAGCCTTCACTTTGGGCCCCAAACTGTAGAAAAGATCACAGCACACACTTGCAATGAAACTGAAATAAACGGTATATACAGTGACAATGTAAACAACAGAAAACATCTTAGAAATGATACTTCTTGAGTAGCCGACCATTGACCGGCCCTCCTGGAAAATCTTCCCTGTTCATCTCCTTCAGAAGAAAAGCATTCTGACCCCGATATGCAGCAATTTTAAAGGGTCCTTTCCAGAGATTTTTGAACTTACCATGCTTACCCTTTTCCTCATTTCTTGCATCCCATTTCAGCACCACTTCTTCCAACTGTAATTTGTCCACCTTTTCTTTTCTGTCATAGATTTTCTTAATTCTCTCCTGCAGCTTGAATGTGTTTTGGAAAACTTCTTCTCTCCTTTGCTGCAAATGGATCATTTGATTTATTCTTCTTTGCATATGATCATCCTCACTTCCAGCATCCTGTAGAAGTTTGACCACTGGAACTGCGAGAGAGGTAGGAAACACTGTATCAACTCCATAAAATAACTCAAAAGGGGACATACCAATAGATTTCTTCTGACTCACTTGATCTTCCCAAAGTACATTGACAAACTTCTTATGCCAACTTTTCTTGTTTATTTCCAGCAACATTTTAATGATTTGGACCAAATATTTGTTGGAAGACTCCACCAATCCATTTCCTTGTGGATGATAAGTGGTTGAGTGTCCCAAAATGATATCATACTTGTCACAAAACTCAATCATCCTTTTTGATATGAAAGTTGCTACGTTATCAGTGATTAACTTATTCGGGCAACCAAAACGAGACAAAATGTTATTCTCAAGGAAAGAAATTATTACCGAATCCATAGCTTGCCTAGTGGGAATTGCCTCAATCCATTTTGTGAAATAATCTGTCGCTGTTAGGATCCACTTATGCTGAGATGAAGAAGCGGGATGAATTTCGCCAATGAAATCCAAACCCCACTGCTGAAAAGGAGCACTTACCTTAATGGGCTTAAGTGGAAAAGGCTACAATTTCTGCCTTCCTTCAAAAATCTGACATTCATGACAGCTTTTGACAATATTATACACATTAGCAAAAAGTGTCAGCGGATAATATCCCTCTCTCAAAATCTTATTAGCCGTTGTTTTCCAAAAAAGGTGACCCCCGCAATCTCCCTTATGAAAATCCTCCATGACTTGCTTTGCTTCTTCTTCCACCAAGCAGTTCAGCAAAACACCACTGGGATATTTCCAATAGAGTTAATCATTCAAAATACAAAACTTAGCATCCTTCAATTTCAGAGTTCTACTTTTTTTTTTAGCCATGCCGGGCGGTGGTTACAAGTTTTGAAGCACATATACAATATCTGAATACCAAGGAGAAAGCACCAAGATTTCTGATACCTGAACTGATGAAATTTCCTCATTCTCCTTGGACATAGTAGCAATTAGATTGATGTCCAGGACATGCAAATTCGATTCAGACATTAGCTTAGCCAGCCCTTGTCCTTTGATAAGCTTTGTAGGCTTTATCTCCACATCATACTCCAACAAGGCAACAATCCATTTGCCTCGTCTTCCTTCCAGATCTGTTTGCAATAAAACATCCTTAACAACAGTGTTAGGAACATAAGCAAGAATATGAGAATGTATAATATATATGCGAAAATCCTTCAATGCTTTCACTAAAGCGAGAGCTTGCTTTTCAATAATGTTATATTTCAAGGCTGCATCTATTATGGTACGGCTGAAAAAAAGCAATTGGTTTTTCATGCCCATCTCTTTTCTGCATTAATACTGCTACCATAGTATGCTCTGAATCAAATGAAAACAAAATAAAATCCTGAGTATAATCCGGGCTGATCAAAACCAGAGCTGAAGAAAGAACTAACTTCACTAGATTGAAAGACTTTATCGCCTCCTCAATCCACTTCACTGCATTATCTTTCTTAATCATGTTTGTAATCTCCCTTAGATGTTCAACAAGGTTAGGCACAAAGCGGCATAAGAAATTCATCTTACCATTGAAAGATTGAATCTCCTTCTTATTCTGGGGAAGATCAATTTGCTGAATAGCTTCAACATGAGCTGGGCCAATATGGATGCAATCTTTTGAGATAATATGACCAAGAAGTTTTCCCTCATCCACGGCAAAAAAACTCTTCTTCGGATTGAGTGACACACCATACTTTCTACATCGCTGAAAAACAATCTTAAAATGGTAAAGGTGCTCTTCATCATAATTGGAAAAGACTGTCAAATCATCAAGATACACAACTAGAAAAACATCTTTCTCATTTGCAAATGCCATATCCATTGCTCGATGAAATGTCGCACCAACATTCTTCAAACTGAAAGGAATTTTAGCGTCATCAAAAGTTCCCCATAGAGTGGTGAACGCTATTTTGTCTCTATCATCCTCAAGGACCAGAATTTGGTTATACCTGGAATAACCATCGAGTAGCGACATACGAGATGCTCCAACTACTCGCTGAAGTATGTGATCCATTTTGGGCAATGGATAATTGTATTTCAAAGAAACCTTATTCAGATTCCTAAAATCAATGCACAAACGAATCTCACCTGTCTTCTTACGTATGGGCACCAAATTGGAAATCCAATCTAAAAATCTTATATGAACAATGATACCAGCCTTGTATAGTCGATTCACTTCCTTTTCAATTTAGGGTAGCAACTTCGGATTTATCCTTCTCAACTTCTGCCTGAAGGGCTTTTGATTTGGCTTGATAGGAATCGTGTGATGAATTATGTTTGTATCATACGTCTTCAAATCTAAATAGTCCCAAGCAAAAACATCTGCAAAAGAAGACAATAAACTAACATATTTCATTTTTACCTCCGGTGGCAATGCTTTGGACAATTTCACCATCTTTGGATTTTCAGCTAATCCAATGTTCACGTCTTCAACTCCCTTTTCGGTTGGCTGCAAGGTTGGTTTTCTAGCTACGTCATCCTGATCAAAAAGCTCTTCTAAAGGTATCAAACCTTTAGGAATGTCATTATATTTTAGCTGCAATACTTCCATTTGATTGATTTTCACATCAGCCTCACCATCATCATGCTCCATGTCAATCGAAGTCTCTTTGAATTTGCCTTCATTTTGCAGAAATTCATCAATATCATCATCATCTTGGAATACTTGCCAATACCTTTGATTTTCCAAGACAGTTGGATGATGTTTCACATGAATTTCAAACTTTTTACTTGAGTTCATCAGAATCTTCAAATTACTTGCTGCCTTTGCAAGTGCATCTGCAATACCATTCTGAATACGAGGGATACAAGTGAAAGTATAGTCTGAAAACAATTTCAAGATATCAAGAACTGCATTTCAGTAATCCCGCATTCGAGGATGATTAGCTTGGAATTCACCCTTCACTTGCTTAATTACCAACTCGGAGTCACCATAGACTGCAATCCTCTTAGCATTCAACTTTCTAAGTATTTTCAGACCAGCAATCAAAGCTTCGTATTCTGCCTCATTATTCGAACAATCGAAAGCTAATTTATAAGAGCAGACCCTTACATTACTCGGTACCTTGTTTGGGGTGGAAAAAGGGATGTGTACCCAAATGCCGATTCGAGCACCATCATTTCCTACTGCACCATCGAAATCCATAGTCCATAAACCATCTTCATCTTTTGCCAAGTGTTGAAATTATGTTTTCTCTGTCATTTCTGCCTGCTATCCATCAACTTTTTGCTGTTGTCGGAAGGCTGATTGCTCAACAGAACTTTCAAGTTCTTTTCTCTCTTTCTTCAAAATTTCTCTGAAATTTTCTGTGATCTCCGGAATGTCCTCTGCTTCAACTAACTGACTATTTACATCATTGAAACTATCTGAATACAAAACAAAAGACTCTAAATCTGTATGTACATAATTTATCGGATGATTTACCAGTTTCTCCTTGCTAGTGATCATATACTTCATCTTTTTCCCCCGATATAATCTTCTCATCTGACCAAACACAGGAATGGTAGCATAGGATAAATCAAGCTGCAATGTTCCCTTCAGTTTCGCTCCCCAAGATCTGGAAAGAAGCATGCCAAATCTAGGAGGAATGTCCGCCACAACCACATCCATCAAAACGTTCTTGGTCCGAATTTGATCTAAACTAACCACCAAATATTTGATAAGCCCAATGCATATTACTCTACTAGAATCAAAAGAATAAATATCATGATATTTCCTAGTGATGTCCAATCCCAATTTCTCCATGATTTCCCTTGGCATGCGATTATGAGAAGCTCCAGAATCAAACATGGCATTATATAACACGAAATCATGCAATCTAAGGCTGATATAAAAAGGAGGCACATCACTATTGGGAGACTCACCATCCAATGCTGGACCAAAGATCAACTCAGGTTGGTCATCTTCCACATTCACCATATCAGACATTGGATCGAAATTCAAAATTTTAGATACTTGACCCTTGTAGCTGCTATTTCTCATCAACTTATTCAAAGGAATGGAAACTTTTAACTTAGCTATTTCACTCTCTAAGTTAAAAACTGAAGCCTTTTCTACCTCTTTGGCTGGAGCATCCTTCTTTTCAGCTTTCTCCCCCGATAAAATTGGCTAATTAGATCTTTCATTTGCTGATGGAGACTTGCTAGTAGTAGGATCAGCTACATCTTTTGCCTTATTCTATGCAATGGGTACATCATTCTTTGGTGCTGAAACTTCCTTTCTCTTTGGATTGGATTGATAGGCACATCTCTATTTCTAAGTGAATATTGATGCTTCTGGGCAGAAAAAGCATTCATATAACCTCTCTAATACTCATCCGACTCTTCTTCAAGAGCTACATCATTTGCCAAGATAAAATCCTCATCCTTTTGTACAACTGAGTTTTCTGCATACTCGTCATCTTCAGTGATAAAGGTTGGCATATCATTAGGTGTAAAGAAGTGATTTTCTTCCCCTATTACATTGTCTTCATCATCTGATTCCGGACCAACAAAGTTTTGTTGTAAAGGAGTTTTTACCTGTTGTTGTGTTGGCGTTTCTTGTGCTCGCTGCTCTCGTTGTTTGATGCTGAACTGTGGTTGCTGCTGTCCACGAAAAATAGGATTTCTGATCTACGGTTCAGGATTATCAAGTGTTAATATTTCAATCATATTTTACACCTTGCGAAGTACCTGATCTGAAGTAGAAGCTTCTTCCTTTATTGCGACTTTCTTTTCAGCTTTCAATCTAGCTCTCTTGTCATTCAAATTAGCTTCAATGCTCACTGCAATTTTCTGCATGTCCTCCAAAGTGGCAGGATATCTTTCTCGTAATTGATAGGCCATATCCGGATCAAAACCATCCGAAAACTTAAGCAAAGATGACTTCCTAGATGGCCTTAAATCATCAAGAATTGCATTGTAAACTGCATTGAATCTGATACAATAGTCTTGGACTGAATCACCTACGTTGCGCTTGATCTTGATATATTTAGAAGTGATCTGAAGAGGATATTTCTTTACTTCCCACCGATCTAAGAACTGTCTTTGAAGCTCAGCCAATGTAGCAATAATTCTAGGTTGCAAAGCTCTGAACCACTTTCTCACTTCACCTCCAAAAGTTTGCACAAACAATCTCATGGTCACATTTCCTGCATCAATGTCATGAAGATCGAAGAAGTCTGCCATTATATCAATAAGTTGCTGAGCAGTGACACTTTGAGGAGTGCCATCAAACAATGGGATCTTACTTTGATAATCAGCGGGCATGACATCCAATTTTTGAGGCAACACAAGGGGTGCGAATCTGGTAGCCATTGCTCTTGGTGGATTTATAACCGGTCTCAGAGATATAGGATGAGTAGGAGTAGTAGATGTATGAGGTGTATGTGGTGTAGATGGAAGCGATACTACTGTAGATTGTTGATCATGGATAGAAGGTTGTACAGGAATGGTAGGAATGAACGGAGGTTCAGTAGGAACTTATGAACTAGATGTAATTGTTGATGGCCCAAGAGTTTTAGATGCATACTCTATGAACTCAGGAATGTTTGTTGCCACAATGGAATTTTGAATATTCAAGATGTAACTATCAATGGATCTATTAGCCTGTTCAATTTCAAGATACTTGATAAACTATGGCTTTATGACAGTAGAATCAATAGCACTTTTAGACTTAGTCTCAAACAACGACAATTCAAATTGTTCATTAAACTCAATATCTTCAAGGAATTCAAACACAGCGGGGCATGAGTCAGATTTGAACAGAGGAATCACGAGACTTTCTCGACGAAGGATTCTTGAAATCAAATTGGGATTTTCATACACTGGAGGTGGATCGGGATCTGGATTTTCTCTAGTATGTCTTCTGGAAGCCAGTGTGTTGAATTATTTTCAAAATCAAAGGGACAAAACCAACTTGTTCAGCCTATCAAATTATAGACTCATCACCCAAAATTCCAGAACGATCTGATGTACTGGGGAAATTCACAAGTCAAGTGTCACGATTACAAACTAGACCGGATATTGACTGAAGCAACGTTTATCTACTTTCGCTAATGCAAAGCAAGAGCGTTTTGAAGGCTACCTAGCATAACTTCAGGCTCCATCTGTAGCTTATAAAATGAATAACACTAACAAGAAAACCTTTTTGTGCTCCCCAGTATGGTTGCCACTATGTTATTGCCTAAATCTACCTCAGGCTGAAAGAAGGCAGAGTTCAGGGTAACATCAAACCACGCTCAGTCTAGTAGCTAGCCCTATTAGAACAGGAAAGGGCTCTTTCCCAGTCAATCTCAGCAAAAATAATCAATAGGGCTTGATATGACTTGAAATAAAAGCTAATTTTAGGTTAGGTATATAAGTAAAGAGTTTTATTGTGTTTTTGGGGGTTTTTGTTGGAATCAAGGGAAAGGCAGTTTCGGGTTCGGGGATGAGGCCTAGTTTTTGCAGAGTTCTGATTGAGGCAATGAAGGAAATTATTTTGATGCTTTAGATTGAATGAATGGATGGTTCAGACCGGTGAGGAGCTGAAGAGGGAAAGAGGCTTTCAATAATCCTCTTCAAACAGATGAAAACATGGAGAATTAAACAAAACTCAAGGCAGAGCAAAGCAATCTAATGAATTCCACCTTTATAACTTGTTTGTTCAATTTAAGAAGAAAGGAGAAGGGAAATGATACAAATAAACATCAGTGAACTTAAAATTACATAGAGAAAAACACCATCAAAACACAGAGCCACATGGATCCCAAAGAGTGCTGCAAACCCTAGTCTATTCCTTTGCCAAAAGTGCAGAGATAAAATGTACAATGAAGTTCCAAGCAATCCCAAATGTCCAACCCTAAAAATGACTAAAGAACTACATGATATAGACAAGCCTAACTCATTCCCATGCCTCTAGGGGTCAATCTCATCATTCTAGGATCTGTTTCAACCATATCTAAACTAAGAACTGAAAAATAGGCAATGAAACAACTTGCTTCTATATGGTAGGAAATTGATTCATTCACTTACATTTCAATTTTTGGTGAATGAATATACTAAGATAAGTTAAAATGTGCCAAAATTACATCATGGTCATGAAATTACATCAAGTTTCAACAAGAGTTACATGAAAAATTCAAACTATCGAAAACTAGGCGAAAATCTGAGCTGCTGAGTGAAAAAAGGGCCAAATTTCTCTATGCGCCGCGCCTGAAATCTCTATGCGTAGCACAAGTTTGAGGCTGATTTTGAGGGCCTTCCCGAAGTCCAAATTGAGCATAGGATATCTTGTTGGAAATCTCTGCCTGTCTACTTTCTAACCCAAGTGGAATTATTGGATTTGGTTTCCATTTTCCCCTCGAAAAGTTAAATCTCCCAACACTGCTTCCTGTGTGTGAAAAAAGTGGCAGAAAGGTCATTTTTGAGGTGTTTTTGACCCTTTAGGAAACCCAGAACTTGATGAAATCCTTAGGTAATCCATAGTCATGCATAAATTTTGATGAAAAATCTAGAAATACAAATTTTTCCTCCTGAAGAGCTGCCAATTATAAGCGTGCGCCAAGTGGTGCAACGTGTCAGGCAAGAAAATCTGTGTTTAGGCCCAAAAATTCAAAATTGACAAAATTTTTCCCAAATTTTTCCTTCATCAAGCACTATGCTAGGCCAATGAAGCTTCAGCCAAAATTTTGAGCCTATCATGCCTTTTGCGACGCTTTAGTGCCCTCCTTAGCCTTGCCTTCAGGATCTTGATCGTCGCTTTGCAAACATGATGTCGCGCCCAATAATGGTTCTTCATGTGTCTGAGCATGTTATTTTCCTTGCTTTCCTTTTCCAACAGCTTCTCAAGATGAGTATTGACCCTCTCAAGGAAATTCTTTCTATCAGCCTCAATCTCCCACTCAATGGGTGTCATCTATGTTGGGCTTCTTCGGGTAGCCTGTCGATTCTCACGGATGTTTTGCAACTCCATGATTATCTGTTGATCCTCCAACTTCTTGTTCCACTACTCCAAGTAGTTTATAATCCATTGAGCTCTCTGCAACTTGTCGGTCAATGTGTCGATCTCAGCCTTCTTCTCCTGAATGATCTCTCTCAACTTTGAGCTTGGAGAGCTCGAATCCTCATCAATCAATATGAAATCAGTATCCTAGCCTCTTGAAGGGCCCTCATCCTGGATAGGCCTCTTACCTCTATCTTGTACCTATACCTGTGCTGCTGATGATGGCAATGAGACCCCTTCCACCCTCGGTGGAGATAGTACTCGTCGGGCTGCCGCAAATAATGCTCTGGTGCCTCTCTAATAAGTAACAAACACTGGCACACTGATAGGCTCTGTCTCATGACCTTCAGGCTAATGTGAAGGTTCACCTACATCATGGACAACCTCTGGAGGAACCTGAGGAGCTGTGAAAAATTCATGGGAAATGAAATCCTCCCATGCAATACCCTGCAATCCAAGTGGATGTACAACAACAATCTTGATGAGTGCATAGTGATAAATATTGTTGTACTGTTGCTCGGGAGTCTTCTTCTGCACAAGAGTGGTCATTCGCTCGATGTTCCGGCACATGAAATAAGGTATGTTCATCATCCTCACTCTATTGAAATGCATCAATAACCTGATGTAGTAGGCATAGAGGCGTGAGAACTGTTTGGTCTCAATCTAGTCTACTAAAATGAGCTCATTTAATTGTCAACCAGGATTTGTAAACTGCTGAAGTGAAGTATATTGTATGTACCTAGGTGTTTGTTTCCTAATGCGTTGTGTGTAGTTTTTGATCTTTTGTGATGATTTATGATGTTTTTGGTCTTTTGGTGGTTTTATGTTCACATTCTTCAGATCCTAGCGTTGGAATCCAGGTAGGCTTCTATCTCCAGCCTTTTCATTCGTAATTAGGAACTTGCGTCATGACATTGTTTGATTGTTGCTAGACCCCTGCTGGGCTAGTAGGGATCGCCTCTTGTCCGTGAGAGGTTGTCTTCTCAACAACGACCACTAGTTTGTTTGGGGAACTTGGGGGTATTGGGAATTTTTTACAAATGAAATGGGAAAGTGAAAATAATGGGAAATGAAATGATTTTATGGATGGGAAATGACTTGGGATATAAGGGAATAGGGGAAGGACTATTAATGATAGTGTGATAGTGAGGGGGAAAGGAACCACAGGTGGGGAATGGGCTTTGAAGTGCTCGGCACCAAAATCAAATTTTAAAACTTGAAATCCAAAACCTAAGGAGAAATATTTGACCAAATAAGAGGGTTTATAATTTTTGCATTCAAACTCTTATAATCCACTTTCAAACAATACCAAACTCTGTTTAATGGCAAATACAAGATCAGTCGAACTTACATGGAGAAATTAGACCGAGCGTTTTAGAATTTCTTGTAGGCAATGTCAAAAATTTTGGTGTTGGCCCTGTGCGCCGTGCGCACAACCCAGTGCACTACGCTTGGTGTATGCGCCGCGACCGTTGTGTTTTGCATGGTGAGAAACGTTTCTATGCGTCGCGACCACCTCCCAACGCGCCGCGACTCTGAACTTCACCACAGTTTGCTTTCCAAGACTGGCTTTTGCTTCCTCCATGATTTTCTCTTGGGTCTTTGATAACTCTTGGTATGGAAATGATTTATGAAGACACAAAAATATCTTTTATGGCATGGGCTTTGATTTTTGATTTGAAATAACCCACTTGCTAATGTTTGAACTTTGGCACTTTGCACTTTTTAATATAAACTCTGTTTTTGTTTGTTTCCTTTGATTTTTGAACTGATGATGAATCTCTTGTCTATTTTTTGTAGGGATAGCTGGCATTGGATTTGACAAAGGCGACCAGGGCTGCGCCTGAAGAAATTGACAACTAAAAACTTTAAAAATTACATGGCATTTATTACAAAAGACGAAATTGACGATTTTTCTTCAAAATAGAGTTTTGAAGAAGAATCATGATCAAGCAATATGACGATGAAATTTTTGCAATGAAAAATTATTTCGAACCTCCCTCATGTGCCTGCTGACATTATTAGACATTCTGAAGACTAAATTTGTGAAACCCTAGACCTAATGATGTTTAAATCCCTAAAATGACTCTTTGCTGACCAAGAGACCAAATAGGACTGTAAATGACTGTAAATGATTTCGATGAACTTTGATGAACAGACCTGAGCCAAGGCCAGTAGGTACAAGACATGAGGGATATGA
Organism: Pinus albicaulis; assembly: GCA_034641835.2. Classification (NCBI taxonomy): domain Eukaryota; kingdom Viridiplantae; phylum Streptophyta; class Pinopsida; order Pinales; family Pinaceae; genus Pinus; species Pinus albicaulis. The sequence goes on from CM076575.1 coordinate 1,411,805,518, forward strand.
GTGAAAATACCCTTCCGTCAGATAATCCATGCTCCTAATGGAATGCAGATGACTGAACTGAATGAGACACCTAAAATGAAATGCAACAAAAGAGATTTTGATCTCTGACGGAGGGATGAAGAGATTGAATCTAACATTGGCTCCAATGGGGATGGTAGCTCCTTGGAGGTGCCAAGAACTACAGCTTTCTGGGAGAGTAGGCAGTGCCTTCGTCCATTGGGCTATGGAGTAAAAAACTCAAGTTGAAATGCATGACTGAAAACTGATGACTTGACGACGCAAATTGACTCTCACTCAACTAAAAACTGACTTGATATTTAAATACAATCGACAAACTGGAAAATATGCTCAAAATGGAGCTTATTCAATACAACCTACTCTAACAGTTTCATTCATCACCTGATTCAAGTGAAATGAAACAACCAATGCAACCAAGTAAGTATTCCGGCTGCTGTTTGAATTCTCCGCAAGTGCTCATTTATGAACAACAAGAGAGAACTACTGAAAGGGAAGTCCCATGAAAACTTGTGAACATATATGTTGAATACTATGGATTCTCTATCCGCCTCCAAAAACACTGCATAAGGATCTCAGAATTCATGCACACTAGGACTTAGCTCATCCAATGGATTACTTTTCTTCTCCTCATACCATGAATGCAAACTTTGTTTTGAGCTTTGTGGCGAGACTCCTGCTAAAAATGACAAAGAGACCGACTGCCGAATCAAGTTTATATCAACACACGTTTCAAGCTTACATATAGTCAGTGGAGAAGGAATTTGACTGCAGACATCATCCAACACATCAGCTATTGGATCATGAAAAACTTGAAAATACTGCTGCAACCCATTTTCTATTGGTTCTGATGGGATTACATGATTTCCTACAGGCTTCTCATTTGAATATTTACTATGCCAATTTCCCTTCAAAAATTGAAATGATTCAAAACAAAATGGTACGGAATCATCTTGTATCATTTGATCATATGTGCTAGCTCCAAGTCCTCATATGTAACTTGACAATCAATGGCATTCGGGGGCTGCAAATGCGGATATGAGAAGTCTTGAACAAGGTTTTCATTGCCCTCAAGATGGTCCAGATCAAGACTCATCGACAGTTGATTTCTGATTGCATGGAAGTTGTCTCTGATGACATAAAATGAATCAAAACAAAAAGGCAAAGATCCTTCAATTACTTCAAAATTTGCTGCACTTTCCTCGTCACTGTCATAGCTGATATGCATCGGTTGATCACTGTACTCGAGCTGCTGAAAGTGAACTTCCTCCTTCCACAAACTAGCTGCTGATTTGTCTGCAAGATTAGCTTCTGTTTGGAGAACATAATCATCATCATACTGATCAAACTGAGGCAAATCATCAGTATAAAACACATCATCAAACATACATGTCAAATCAACAGATCTCTCTTCTCCAAGATGATCTACAAAACAATCATTATCAGATCTATGACAACTGGGATAAGAAACAATTTTTTTTGGATCAACAACTTGTTCTTCTTCAATCAACGAGCCATGGGCTTGAACATTATACTCATTCCTTGTGGTGATATTTTGCATCATCTCTTCCTTTGCACTTACCAAAATTTCAAGCTTTACCTCTAGAGATGTCGATTCCTCTGGATCTATGTTTTTCATCTCGTCTTCTTTCAACTTTGCCCTTCGGATTAGAAAATGAGCCTCTACATCTACTGCACTGTTCTGCATCTCTTCAAGTGTTGCAAGATTCCTTTCTCTCAACTGAAACTCCATTTCCAGATCAAAGGCACCCGGGTAGTGCAAGAGAGCAGATCTAGGAGGAGGTCTTATATCAACTGGCATCGAAAAATATACTTTGTTAAATCTGGAAGAAAATTGTTGTACTGTCTCCCCTGGCAGTCTTTTCAGTTGGTTATACTCTTCTATAATAAAAAAGGGTTCTGTCTGACCACCCACCTGTCTAGGAAAACTTTGACAAACTGCTAGAAATATGAGATGCTCGCATCAGGCAGGGGTTTGAACCAAATCTTGACTTTGATTTGAAAATAAAGAGCAAAAAGCCTAATATTGACATCCTCTTCATCAACTTCAAAAAGGTCAAGAAAAGACTCAAAATTTAGAACATGTCTCTCAGCGGTGATATTCTCACATTCACCATCAAACCTCGGCAAGTAAAGATAATAATTTGCAGGGAAAGCATGGAGTATAGGAGGTAAAATCAGAGGCTTGTATCGATCTGGAATTTTACAAGGTATAGGGGTATGTACAAATGCTGCAGAATCAGTCTTGGTCTCTTGAGGTTCATCAGTTTGAAGATGGTCATCACAAGATTCGGAAGAAAGGTCTTGATCAAGCTCAAAAGCATGCAAATATTTGGTATTCACAATCTTCAAAGGGAAGGAATCAAATGCAGGCCGAGGATCTTTTCTCAAATATAATATAATTTGCAAAGGCTTCTTGAAATTCTCAAGAAAAGAGAAGAAATAATTTATGACAAAGAATAAAATGTCTTGGATGAAATTCCAACTTGAATCCCTGATCTTTCCATATTGTCCTTTCATGTTTCTGCTGGTTAGGTTCATCCTCCAGTGGAGTCCTTGGATCTGATCTCGAAACTAATTTAGATTCACCAGGTGAATGATTTTAGCCTTCCGATGTCTGATTGTTGTCCACCATCAACAGTCAGATCTAAACTTGATCAGATTTTACTGAGGAAACCAGATGTTCAGTTCATAAACTAGACCGGAGATTGAATGAAGCAACATTCATCTACTTTCGCTAATGCAAAGAAAGATAATTTCAAAGGATACCTGGATAACTTTAGGCTCCATCTGTAGTTTATAAAGAAAACAACAAACTTTTCTCCCCAGTCGCTATAGTCGCCACACTGTGTTGTTACCTAAATCTACATAGAACAAAATGCAACAGTTTTATAAAGCAAACGACAAGCTATCCTTCCCCGATGTGGTGTGTATATTTATTGCCTAAATCTACCTCGAGGCTAGCGAAGTGGAGGTAACATCAAACCATGGCAAATGCAGTAGCTAGCCCTGCCGAACGAGGAAGGGCTCTAATTCTTGAAACTCGACAAGAATAATCAATAGGGCTTGAGATGACTTGAAATAAAGGCTAATTTTAGGCTAGGTATAAGTAAAGGAGTTTGAGTTTGATTTTAGGGTTTGTTGGAATACGGTAGACTCCTATACCAATAGGTGTCATTTTTCATGATTGTCTTGATTGAACTATGGAAT